>JALBCR010003626.1:0-35319 GCA_030710515.1 Abscondita cerata | reverse complement strand
TTAAAAAGTTTTGGAGAAACATTTTCAAATTAATATTAAACGATAACTTTTTCGACATTTACATTTACGTACGTGAACGCTTTGTCTAATGACATTGTGACCAGGGTTGTCTAGTTATTCTGCAATACTGCAACTGCATGAACAGTCTGTCGTTTTCAATTTGTTTTCAAAGAGCAATGTATTCTTGTAATATTACAATCGATTGACGATTAGTTACTACAAAAGGCCGAGGATGATATGATTTTGTGTCGGGAATAGTAATACAAACCATTTCTTTTAGAAAGTTTATGTCGGCTATTTTCATTTCAAACAATTCATCACTCCGACAAGCACAAGACACACTAATTATTAAAGCAACCTAAAATGTAAGAATGTATTTGTAAAATAAATAAAAAATACGTTTTGAGGAAGAAATTCTAATGCAACTTTATTTAAAAATGTATCGTTGTTTGCAGAGGTAAATACGTTTGATTTTTTAGCTTTATAACATACATTTTGTTTTTTTAAGAAGGCTTGAAATTTTGCAAACTGTGATATGTCGATTTTTTCGTGAATATTTAAAGTTTTTCGCAGCATGGAATATGTTGCCCATAAAGTTGATGTTTTTTTTTACTTTTATCAATTTACTAAAGTAAGCTAGTACGACATTTTCGGAAATTTTATGCACTCCCTTGTCTTGACACCAATCCTTAAATATTCTGTATACTAATTGGTATCTTCCCTTACTTTTTTCGGGAAGTAATTCTTTTCCTTTATCAGCCGCTTCTCTTAATTCGGAAGGAGTACAATAAATAGTTTCATTTGCTTCACACATATTTATTTATATCTATACACATAAAATCGTGGCCCGGTTTGTCTATCTGTCTGTCTGTTCGTCTTCTCCTCTGAAACGGCTGAACCGATTTTGGAGATCGATACTTCAAATTGTTCAGGAGGTCCAGGCGCTGATCTTAGGCGGGGTGACAAGTTGACCTGACCTTTGACCTCTGACCTGGAGCGGCTACCTCATATTAAATTCAGGGAAACATAGGCATATTATATACCAAAGTGTTTACGATGTCAAGGGGAACAAGTTGACCTGACCTTTTACCTCTGACCTCGAGCGGTGACCTAATATTAAATTCAAGGAAACATAGGCATGTTATATATCAAAAAGTTTAGGATGTCAAGTTGAATGTTTTAAGATAGGTCCCAAGTTGACTTGACCTTTGACCTCTGACCTGGAGTGGTAACCTCATATTAAATCTAGGGAAACATAAGCATGTTATATATTAAAGTGTTCAGGATGTCAAGGAGAACAAGTTGACTTGACCTTTGATCTCTGACCTAGAGCGGTGACCTTATATGAAATCTAGGGAAACATAAGAATGTTATATATCAAAGTGTTCAGGATCTCAAGGGGAGTGTTTTAAGATAGGTCCAAAGTTGAGCTGACCTTTGACCTATGACATGAAGCGGTGACCTCATATTAAATACAAGTAAACATAGGCATGTAATATATCAAACTGTTCAGGATGTCAAGGAGAACAAGTTGACTTGATTTTTGACCTCTGACCTAAAGCGGTGACCTCATATTAAATCTAAGGAAACATAGGCATGTTATATATCAAAGTGTTCAGGATGTCAAGGAAAATGTTTTAAGATAGGTCCCAAGTTGACTTGACCTTTGACCTCTGACCTGGTGCGGTGACCTGATATTAAAACCAGGGAAACAAACTCATGTTATATATCAAAGTGTTCAGGATGTCAAGAGGAACAAGTTGACCTGACTTTTGACCTCTGACCTGAAGCGGTGACCTCATATTAAATCAGGATAATATATGCATGTTATATATCAAAGTGTTCAGGATGTTAAGGGAATATTTTTAAGATAGGTCAGAAGTTGACCTAATCTTTGACCTCTGGCCTGGGGCGGTGATCTCGTATTAAATCCAAGGAAACATAGGCATGTTATACAGGGTGTCCGGAAATTATGCGGGTGCTAATTCTAGAGTAAAAATAAAGGCCATAAGTTTCTATAACATTTTTTCGAAAACTCAAAGGTAAAGGATCTACAACACTTTAAAGTTAGGATTTCTTAAAAATTAAAAAAAAAATTTTTTTTTGTTTCTTAACCGATTAATTTAAAATTTGGCACGCTGATTACTCATGCTCATGCGCATAAACGTGCAAAATTTGACGTTCATCCATCAAGCTTAAAGGGCTGGAACCGCTTCTGTCATACATTTAATTGCTCGAAACTTTTTTGATTTTGATTCTTTGCTAATTTCATTCACATGGGATGAAAGATCATTTAAAAACACGCAAAAAAGGTTTACTTGTTTCACCTTCGTAAATCGAGCCGTTTTCGAGAAAAACGACTTTAAAGTTTGTCTTGCACCAGCATACATGATACTGATTTATTTCATTTTGACATTTCAACGAAGTGTGCCTTGAGAACAAAATAATGCTATGCGTTCCTATGGGAACAAAAGTCATAATAATATGGAAACATTTTCGACAGATTATTAGTAACTTGTTTTAAATAAATTCAGTTGGTGAATTTAAATTTAGTAAAATGGATAACACATATTCCAACAATGAATTAAGGGATATGCACTATTATTACGGTGTAGCTGGTGGGAATGCGTCGGAAGCAAAACGCTGTATTCCACAATCAAGACTATTTAGTACTATCCACACCAGGCTAGGAGAATTCGGATCTTTTAAACGGAGACATTCTGACGCAGGTCGACAGAGACGAACCCGAACGCCTCAAGTTGAACGAGACATATTAGAATACATCGAAAATGATCCTAAACTTAGTGTAAGAAGAATTGGTGCTCAATTGGGCAATATTTCAAAAAGTTCAGTGCACGAGGTATTACAAGAACAACTCCTTCATCCCTACCATTGCCGAAAAGTTCAAACCTTGAGTCCTCAAGATCCTATGGCTCGAGTGCAATAAGATCCTTGATCTTTACAACGGCGATGAAAACTTTTAGGAATTTGCTCTTTACTGATGAAGCTGGATTTGGACACGATGGCGTAATAAATCTACACAATGAACATTATTGGGCTGATGAAAATCCTTATGCGACAGTGGAACGCAATTTTCAAAACAAATTTTCCGTTAATTTGTGGGCTGGCATAGTAGGAGATTATTTAATCGGGCCATATTTTTTGCAACCTAGGCTGAATAGTGAAGCATACTTAGATTTCTTAAGAAATCAGTTGCCTGTTCTGTTGGAAAATGTGCCCCTTCACCTTAGAAATTCAATGTGGTTATTACAAGATGGAGCTCCTCCACATTATGGCGTAGATGTAGGGAGATTTTTAAACGAAACGTTTCCTGACAGGTGGATAGGACGCGGTGGGTATGTAGGGTGGGCTTCCAGATCGCCAGACTTAAACCCAATAGACTCTTTCTTTTGGGACCATTTAAAATTCTTAGTGTATCAGACGCCAGTAAACATCGTTAGTTCTGAAGCAATTAGACAAAAGGAGGGAATTTTTTCGAGTTCGTCGTAATTTTTGAGAGACTTAATTTGTGCATTGAGGAAGACGGGAGGCAATTCGAAAATCTATTATAAAAAGTGAAAGCTGTCATTAATATTAAATTGCGAGGTATTGAGGTGCCCAAAAAATTATTAAAAATTATTCTTCGTTTTTGATTAAAAAATAAATAAATAATTTGTTATTTCAAAATGCCTGTTTTTGATCTCATAGGAGCATAAAACGCTGTATAGCACTTGTTCTCAAGGCACACTTTATTGAAATGTCAAAAATGAAATAAATCAGTATCATGTATGCTGGTGCAAGACAAACTTTAAAGTATATCTCGAAAACGGCTCAATTTACGAAGGTAAAACAAGTAAACCTTTTTTGCGTGTTTTTAAATGATCTTTCATCCCATGAAATTAGCAAAAAGTCAAAAGTGAAAAAGTTTTGAGCAATTAAATGCATGACAGGGGCGGTTCCAGCCCTTTAAGCTTGATGCATGAACGTCAAATATTGCACGTGTATGCGCATGAGCATGAGTAATCAGCGTGCCAAATTTCAAATTAATCGGTTAAAATAAAAATGTTTTAAAATACCTAATTTTAAAGTGCTGTAGATCCTTTACCTTTGAGTTTTCGAAAAAATGTTATAGACACTTGTGGCCTATATTTTTACTGTAGAATTAGCACCCGAAGTTTTTGCGCATAATTTCCGGACACCCTGTATATCAAAGTGTTCAGGATGTCATGGGGAACAAGTTTCACCTCTGATTCATATTAAATCCAGGGAATCTGGAGTAGTGACCTAACGTCTTTAATTTCAGGTTTGTCTAAATTAGGCCCATTTTTCAAATGGGGTTGGTTACTAGTTGTATTTATATAATTTACTAATAATCGCTGCAAATATAGTTTTACAAAATTACTGTCTTCTGTTTTCATGGCACGCTTATTTTATTTTAACTAACAAAATATTACACCAGTGGTAATTAAAAACCAATTTTTGGATAAGATTTAGACAAAAATTAATTATTGAAAAGTAAAATAGTATACAATCCTCGGTGTGAAGTTTTGTTAAATGTCTCGAGTTCAAATTTACCTCGACGCTGATCACTCGACAAGAATAAAACCTTTCCCACCTTGGTATGTAATATACTATTATTACAATACTTTCTCTTTGCGAGAAAATGCGTACAATAAATAAAAATCTACACGGAAAGGTCAGCATGAAGATAACGCGCAAGCGCGGGGAATAGTGCGGTGTGGAAGATGATCGACGTTTACATCACGAATCACAAAGTAATAAATATACTTTGATAATTTGAAAGATAAGGTGTAGGGAAATGATTATTGGTAATTTAAGAACAATTGGTTCAAATTAGTCTGGTTATTACATTAAATCCACCTTTGCTGAACACATAATTTTAAGCAAATACATCTGAACGTTCCATTATTTACTTCAATTGTCAGAAATTGTATTGGCGCTCTCGAATGATGTGTTATCGGGTGGCGCCACGAAGAAAAAACCTCATTCTCGAACACAAAAGTAAAATTTCACGCACTAGGTACATAAATTGCTATTAATTTAATTTTTACAGAAAAATAAACCTTGTTTTAAGTTTTTAAAAAGTTTTGGCATGAGTTGCATTAAATTACGATTAAACTTTCGATTTTTTTCATTAATTGTGTTAATAATAAGAAACGTGGTGTAACCTACTGTTTATTGAAGGAATGTTAACTAGTTCTTGTTATTGTTATTATGACATTGCATAACATGGGAAATCACTTGTGGACAGGGTTGCTAGGTCTTTTTGAATAAATACCGAACAGTGAGCAAAACAATTTAAATTTAATCATTTATTTATATTATTAACTTAAAATACAAAGTACTATTATATTTGATAAATAGATTCCAAAATTAAACTAATGCCAATGCAGCTGAACGAAGTGTCTTTGCGTCTGCTCCCCAAGTTGTTCCAGCAAATTTTTGAATGACATTATTTTGTTTTCATT
This sequence comes from Abscondita cerata, assembly GCA_030710515.1. Lineage (NCBI taxonomy): Eukaryota > Metazoa > Arthropoda > Insecta > Coleoptera > Lampyridae > Abscondita > Abscondita cerata. Next base: position 29,830 of record JALBCR010003626.1, on the reverse strand, counting down.
TTTGTTTGAGTTTTTCTAAATGATCTTTGAAAATTAAAAAGTATCTAAAAGTTATTCCCCAGATAATCAGGGTTTGTGGTTTAACTTTGTGTTATTAAAAATAACATTAAGTTTTCTACTTTTTCTTATTACTTAAATAAAAACAATAAACTTCTGTCTTTTTAAATTGAGGGCATAATCGTTATTTTTGAAATAATTTCCTATAATACGCAAATCATATGATAGCTTTCTTTCAATTTGGAAAAAATCCGAAAGTTGAAATGAAATTGCCATATCATCGGCGTAGACAAATTTTCGACATTGTAAAGAAGGAAGAACAGAAATATATACATTAGAAAAATAGGTGCCAGAAGCGATCTCTGTGGAAGACCATTATTTAAAAATCTGAATTTACTGTTTTTATCTTCAACAGAAACTCTAAACTTCCAATTAGATAACATATTTCCAATAAAAGAAATAATTTTGGAACAAGAAATAACGTTAAACAATTTAAAAAGTATATCTTCTTTTTATACGAAATCGTATGCAGCAGTTAAGTCCAAAAGACAACTTCAGTTTAAAGTTTCTTCTAAAATTTAGCTTTGATATCCGTTGTTAATGCTAATACTTTATCACAACAATTTCTAGCGGATTAAAATCCTGCTTGTTCAATTGATAATTTCTTTTTAATTAACGGATTCATTCTTTGATAAATCAATCTTTCCAAAACCTGATGAATTACACTTCACCAAGTGATTGTGTGTGTATGGGGTCTGTAGGAGATTTATTTTTTAAATTGCCACAATTTTACATTTCTTTAAATCTGTTGATAACTTTACCTGTATCATAAATAAATATCACGAGAAACATAAATAGCCACTTCCATAGAATATTTTTTAATTTTTTAGAAATTCTGGATGTATTTCATCCAACCGACAGCATTTTTTAATTTTGTCTTTTTTAATTCATGTTTTAGCTCTTCTACAATATAAGGTCTTGATATCTCTTCTGATATAGGTATATGTTTCTTTTTCTTTTGTAGACACTTTGTGATAATCAATTTCTCCACTTTTATTGAGTTTAAAACATCAACCATCTTTGAAGAAATATAATTTGGAGATATTTTTGTATTTAATAAATTCCATTTTTAGTTTCTTCCATTATTTAATATGACACCACAGCATCTCCATTTTCTTTGGATTTTCTAGATATGATTTGTGCAATCTGTATGTTTCAGTCGACCAACATAGGACATATTCCTGTCGAAAACCACGTAGATCTGATCCTTTCTCTACATACCAATTGGGGCTAATATACCCCCATTCTGTTATGTTTTACATCGTGGATGCATTTGTGGTTTAGGTGTCAATTAACATTGTAATTTTAATTAAGAAGAGCGACCTGTAGGATCTTTATAATGTACTTTGAGCAAGAAACACGTTATTGAGGAGATTTTAAAGTGTTTTACGTATTTATATGTAATTTTGTGGTTTACTACAGCACCTAAGCTACTGTTGAAGGTGCGTTAATCAATTTTTTTTAGCATTTCAGTAAAAGTTAGTGACTAGCCTGGAGGAAATCGATCGATTCCGAAATAGTTGTAGAAGTTCGTATAATGTGTTACTCATAGATTTTGGGTAAGTTTTGAAACTATGAAATGTGTTTGCTGTTTATGAACTCCATGATGTTGTTTGTTGTTAAACTGCATAAATCATTTTACGGATTTTATATTCATTTATATATTGAGCTATGTCAAAATACAGTTGCATAGATTTATTGAAATTTTCTTGAGTTTTAAATTCAAAGTATGTCTAGTATGGTTGTTATTTCTATTGTTGATGAAACAATTTATCACTTAAATACTACTATTCTTTTTTTTTAATTGTTTTATCAGTACTGATCACCTTCCATATTTCATATTTGTATTATAAACGTCTAAAAACACACACGAAACAAACTCTAAACGCCCAGTTTTTCAATCGATTGTTAACTTTAATTTTGGGTTTTCTATTGCGGTGATAATTGTTGTCAAAGTAGTTAAATAATATTGGCTTAGTACTGTTGTTTTGTTCCTAATCGAATCACGGTTTAGAAGGAAGAACGTAGTTTTAAATATCCAAAGGATGAATCGCTTGAAAATTATTGAAAAGACTTCATATACCTACACTATAGCTAAAAATGTAATTTAAAAAAACCCGTACTTTTTTTCTTAATATTAAGTTTTTGCCTTCGAAATAATAGGTATAAAGTGTAAGTGTTACACAAACATATGATACAAACACATAGTACCTAATCTTTTTGTTATCAAAATACACTTCTTGAAAAGTAGTACCTTAGATAAAATAAATTTTATATATCACAATTAAAAGTAATCGATTACTAATAATAGATGTTTACTGCAAAAGAATGGAACTTAGAACTATCATAGCTGTTCTTATTTTGTATATTAGTAAGTTTATACTTACTTGTGTTTGACAGTTTGTGACTTTTTAATTTTTAGTTCAAGTTAATGGTTGTAAAAACCTAACAGCGTGTCAAGTAGAAGATCCATTAGGATTTTTATTCCAAAGCACCAGTGTATGTTATGATGATGGTGGAGCACTTATAAAGTACATTCTTTACACAACCGAGGGGAAAAATAATACAATCCGACAGTATCATTGATAATACAAAATCGGTTAAAGTAATTTTGGGTGGAAATGGAGCAAATGGGGATACCAATATTATATACTACATAATAAGTTCATATTTAAAGGTACACGGAGATCGGTTTCATATAATTGCACCAGATTACGCGGTTTATTTTCCTGAGGCTGAGCCTGTCCCGGAGAAAAATGCTTATGAATTAACGGGAGCAGCGTGTAACGTTACATTTGTATCTTATGCCATAGGAAAATTTTTTCACGAATTAGTAGCAAATAATAAGATAGATCCACAAAACATACATATGATAGGTAGTTCACTTGGAGGGCAGATTAGTGGGCTTGTAGGTTATTACTTCAGTGAATTATCACAACAAAAAATAGGAAGAATAACAGGTTTAGATCCAGGGGGCATCGGATTTTCTTGTCCATCATATCCAGAATGTAGATTAGACGAAACTGACGCTACGTATGTTGAAATTATATATACAGATTACGGATTTAGCGGAGTATCCATCAAAAGCAGTCATGTTCAGTTTTTAGTTAATAACGGAGGAGCATCGCAACCTGGATGTGATATTAGTGATTTTATATTAAAACGTATGCACATATCGAATGTACCGATATAAACTTAATACTTATGGTTTTAGATTCCTGTAACCATCTACGAGCCAATGTAGTTTTTGCTGAGAGTATTGAATTTAACAATTACCCAGCAACGTGCTTAACAGATCCCAATGACAACGAAGTCGTTTACATGGGCGAATATTGTCGTCAACGTCCAAAATGTAACGCTTTTAATGTAATCACAAAATCGGAACCGCCGTTTAGTCGGTCCTAGCGGACCTATATCTTAAATACGTGTTATGGTACAATAATAATAAAATATTGTAAGTGGTAGTTGTTATCTATCTCATACCTGTATAACTTAATATAATTTTGAAACAAATATACTGCTTTTACCTACTCTTTATTGCTATTTATTGAAACCTAAAGTGCTTTCAGCACGCTTCTGGCGTTTATTAAATAGATACCGTTTAAAATGCGGCCCTGGAAAGCGGCCAAGCGAACCTTCTGGGTTGATTTATTGAGGGTCGCACGTTTGTATTATTAAGTTAACTTACTCTAAAATATTTTTCCGCTTAAAAATTAAATTTTATGATATATACTGACTTCCAGAAAAATTGCAACACCTACAACTTGTCGAACGATTTTAATGAAATTTTCAGGAAACGTCTATTTTATTAAACAAAGTGATGATTAAAATTTGAATAAAAATCTAACCAGTAGATTTTGTTTTTTTTGCCTGTTGTTTCCATAGCACATAGTAACAATAAATTTGAAGTATTAGACCATTTATACTCAGTATACTATTGGCGCGGAGTAATAAACCTGTCAGAATTATCGAATCTCCCATATTGCAGTGGCGTAGGTACCTGATACGTTTGGAAAATCATATTTTTAGTAGGTAAATATATTATAATAGTAAAATCTACCTTGATATAAATTATTATGTGGTTATATGTTATTTATTTTATTTGTATAGTAGATCACATTACAAATTTTACTTCTTACCTACTATATACCATTATTTTTGTATCTTGGTATAATACCCACATCTACGGCTATGATTCTCGTTTCGTCAGTACCTGGGCTGATGGCAACGTGTTTACACAGATTAAACTATTGCTCTCAGACCCTAGATGGGTATATGCTGCAAGAGCGGTACAATGATCGTATTTTGGTTATAATTTATTGGTTTTTACTTAACCGTAGAAGTACCGCTTTCACAAAAAAATAAAGAATTATTTCAAGCAATTATGATTTATTACTCCGCGCCAATAGTATACAGACTTTAGTAACTGTCAAGTTTGCAAATTGTTGTTGTTTCTTCACAATTTTATTCTGAACTTGAAAACAATGCCGAGAGTACGTCAACATTAACATTTTGTCCAATTTAGTTATTTTGAACGAGGCCGTATTATTGGTATGAGAGAGGGCGGACTTTCGTTAAGAGAAATTGCTCGTCGTGTAAACCGAAATGTTTCATCGGTATTGAGATGTTGGTCCAAATGGTCCGAGGAAGGGGTTCAACATCGTCGCCGTCGATCTGGACGTCCTCGAAGGACTACAGATCGCAAAGAACGTCGCTTAAGAGTTTTGGCCACAAGAGATAGATTTTCAACAACTCGATCAATTGCAAATGATTGGATGAGAGGTACAGGACTTAGGATGTCAATATCATCTGTTTATCGCCGGATAAGGTCTTATGGGTTGCGTTCATATTGTCCATTTTTATCTATTCCTCTTACACCACTTCACCGTCTACGCAGAGTAGAGTGGAGCAACGAAAGGGTTAATTGGGCGCAAGGATGGCATCAAATTGTGTTTAGTGACGAATCCCGATTATTTTTGTGGGCCCACGATGGTCGTAGGAGGGTCAGACGGATGCGTGAAGAAAGTAAAAATCCAACATTTTTGTGAAACGTACACAACCCCACTCAAGGAGTTATGATATGGGGTGCAATATGTTATGGTAGCAGATCACCCTTGGTCTTTATTGACGACAACCTTAACGCAACTGGTTACATTGCTAATGTGTTACAACCAGTTGGCTTTCCATATCTTCAGGGGCTGTAAAATCCTATTTTCCAGCAGCGATAATGGGCGTCCTCATGCTCAGGTCGCCTGATTTGTCGCCAATTGAACATGTATAGGATATGATTGGTTGGCGACTGGGTAATTTACCGCACTCTCCAAATAATTTACACGATCTTCAGCAACGGATTCAAGAAGCTTGGGATGATATACCACAGGCAGCTATAGATCCCTTGATTGATAGCATGCCAAGCCGTCTAGATGAGTGCATTACAAATAGTTGCGAAGCAACTCATTATTGAAAAAACTTTTTAAGCTTTTGTTTTTTGTTTTTAAATTTTAATTATCACTTTGTTTAATGAAAATAGACGTTTCCTGAAAATTTCATTAAAATCGTTCAACAACTTCTAGGTGTTGCAATTTTTTGGAAGTCAGTATAGTTCCCATCGTAAGAATCATTTATATCAAGTTTTTAAATTTCCGACCCAATTCCCAAAGAATCATAAGGTCATAATTTATTATTTTTTCTTGCGTGAATTCACAATGACCATAAGTCATAAGTAATTCATAAATTGTATTTAGTGCCTAAACATAAACCTAGTGAATAATGTTTACTGTTCATAATGGACACGAAACTGCGCATTTTCTATGTTGTTAATAAGGAATGACATTGTTTTCGTTTAAATAAACCTAACTTATAGAGCTGTCAGGATCGCCTTTTCTATCCAAAGAAATTTGTTGGTCCAAGTTATCCCGAAATTTAAATAATGGATCCATCAGAACAACTGTTACTGTTGTTGCTGTTGAGACAAATAGATCAGAAAAATCGGCGAGACCACAACAACAAGGGTGAAACAGAGGCGATGGTGGGTTCGACCCATTAACAGAAACAGAGACGAACAGCAAATTTAGAAGACTAATGATTAAAATGCGTCTACATGACACAAAATGATTTTCACATACACCAGAATAACTCCAACATGTTCGACCAGTTATTGTAGTTACTCTTCCACAGCTTAATTATACATTAGCATACGTAAACCTTTAAGCGCAAGTCGTTTAGCAATTACTTTGAGGTTGTATTAGATTTAGTAAATAAATAGTTTAATATTTATTTTGGTTTGAGCTACTTTAGCATCGTATTGTTGGGTATTTGTGATGCTAATTACAACTCCTTGTATGTCGATATTGGTGCTATGGGTCGGTAAGTGATGGAGGTGTATTTTTTTTCTTCTTTTTATTTACAGTTGTTGGCTCATATGCTTCCATTGTCGCAAGCAACTTACTTACCAAATAGTGATATGGAAATGCCATATTATTTTGTTGGATATGCTGCATTTCTTGTTAAAGGTCGCAACTTGTGCATTACCAAAACACTCTTTAATTATAGACTGTCTCGGGCCAAGCGTATTATGGAAAATAGGTTTGGAATTTTGGTGGCAAAATGGAGAATATTTTAAGAACAATTAATGCGACACCAGAGAAGAAGGATCATATTGTAAAAGCACATTTAATTAGAAAGTCTTAACTCGCTAGAGAACAATATTGATGATTTGTTTGGGAAATGGCGGACTGACGTTGAAAATTGTCAGCTACACTTCTTTACTCAGCTTGGTACTAATAACGCAGCGAAAAACGCAATGAACTTACGTGAAAAGTTGTCAATCTATTTTTTAACCAAATCTGGTTTCAAGAAAGGTCAAACTGAATACATAAACAGAAAATAAAAACAAATATTGAAAAAAATAGTATTTTATTTCATAATTCTATAACGAGGCTAAAAAAAGAACACTTTTTTTTTGAGAGTTTTTTTGTTGTTGTTGTCAGTTACCAAATTTTCGAAAGAGGAATCCTCATTATGTCTAGTAAGACGACTTCCCAAACTATAGAAACAAAGCCGGTTATCGCCATCAATTGAATCACCAGTACAATCCGACTAAACAATATCAAACAAAAAAAGGGCTTTGGCCTAATTAAAAGTAGAAAAGAAGAATGTAAATAAAAATAAAATTTTTTAGTCACCAATTTCAAAATTTAAACAGTTTTTAACCTCTATATAGTAAAATAAAGTTTTCCCGATTTTGTTTTTTATATGAGGGTACCGGTATGGCTATTATTATAGTAATAGTTTTAGTTTTAATGGAAGTTAGCAACACGCCATGAGTTGTTGCACCCTTAGTGATATTAATTAACATAAAACATGGTTTATAGGTGTATGGCGAATTTAAACAACGAAATAACTTATTAACTGTAACGACATGTGTGCGTTAAAGTGCATAGCGCTATCTAAGCGATAGCTTTAATGCTTGAAACACACGTGTGTTGATAAAGCTAAGTATAACTTGTACAGAAGCAAACATGCACTTTAACGCACATGTCGTTACAGTTACGCATTTTTCTTAATTTATACTATTCACATGTGTCAATGTTTTACACGAGATGTCGTAAGACACACAATTTATTTACTTTTTACTTTTCTCAAAACTAAGTTTGTTTTTTTTTAAAGGAGGTAAATACAATTATAGTATAACCTTAGTTTGTTTTGTTTTTTCTTCCTGTTTAAATATAACAGAAAAAATGGTGAATAAATCGGAAATAAAAAGACATATTGCGCCGATTTATAAGTATAACTACGTCATTTAATTATTAATAAACAGAAAAAACTTTTAATATTAATTATTTTATGCAGGGACTAAAATGCACACCCATTGTTCTGCACTGCTCAAAACCGTCTCCTTCCTACTTTCACTTCATTTGATCATGTACGCACACCAATCGATATAATCTCTCAACTTACAATAAACCTCTTAGATCTTAATACTTAACATTATCTCTCTATACATTAAAAATATGACTTTGTACAATCACTGCAATATGTTTGATTCAATAATATATAGAGCAATTACTATCAAGAAGTTTTTAATATTAAAATACCGAATATTTTCCTATTGTTAAATTAAGAATTTTCATTCGGACTTATTCACAATTTTTTTCTTTTATATTTTAAATAGGAAAAAAAAAAAAAAACAAACTCATGTTATACAAACTTATAACTTATAAGTGGAACAACGTTCTTACTTAAATAAAACATAGTGTCATCCTTCCACTTAGTGCACATATTAACTAGATCTTGTTATTGCAAAAGAAGAATAGATTTTTTAAATCGGCAACTGCTTTGAAATGTAACAATGCCACCCAATGGTAAAAAATAGAAGCATAGGTTCAAATTACAATTTTGCACATCAAAGTATAGACTCGTACGTTACAAATTTGCTTGATGTGTCAAGGTCGTAATCACGTTGTGTAAGTATAATCATCTCCAAAATTGACAGAAATAAGTGACAACAATTTGAAATCAAACAATAAGCTTAAAATGCAAAATACCCACACCAAAGAGGAGAGATAAAGAAAATAAAAATCAAAGAGTTCTAACTTTAACGCAACCAAAATTAGATTCTTAAAAAATACAAAGATTAGAAGAGATAGGATCAGAAATGAGATATTTCAAGAGCAATTGATCATATACATTAATAAGTCTCCTAGAAAGCCAACTAGAGTGGTATTGACATATAAACAAAATGGCAGAGGATTGACTTATTAGAAAATTGTATGAAACAGAAAGTACCAGAATCGCTCACAAGAGAAAGATAAAAAAAAACTTGCCAAAAAATTTTAAAAAAATGAACAGCATAGAAAAATATAATGGACTTCTTCAAACTCTTTACTTTGTACCAAAGAAAAAACCATTTATTCGTGGTTCCTCGCTTTCTCTAAATCTCGGGTTCAGAATGTACCTTACAACTGACTGTAATGGGAATGTAAAATCTAGAAATGACATATAGGTAAGATAAAAAATAACATATGGATTGACACAGGGTGGCCCAACAAAAACGAAACAAACAGTTTTTGGGCTATCTTACACTTAAAAAAACTACTCGGACAGGTCAATTTTGTTTGGAGGCGGGTATCTTCCGAAAACAAAGTTGACCCCGAAATATCAACAGGGTGATCTCGGCAGCCCCCATGTCCAAAAATCTTAATTAGCACAATAGGTTGACCGGTACCTCACATGAAAGCCCTTTCAATTTTCTATACAGTATATAAATTTTATTTCGGCCAAGGGATTACAGAAAACCCCCAACATCCCTATTTTAAAAATAATCACAAAATAGTGCAACATGGACGAGAATGCAAATTCATGTTTACAAGAGATATTCGTTAACAATAAAATTGCCCTGACAGCCCCCTATCGAAAATCTCAACGTTCCGGGTAGATCAAGTGATACCTCATGTAAAGGTATTGTAATTCTCTATTCAACCAAATACATATTATTTCAAGAAGGAAGAAATGAGGTCTGCCAGGGCCATCCTGTTTATATTTTGGGGTTTTTTTCAAACAAAAATTGAAGTGTCCAAGCTTTTTTGAAAGTGTAAAATATCTCTAAAAAACTGCCTGTTTGGTTTTCGGTGGGCCACCCTGTATTTGTAATGCTATATTTTTACAATATATTTATAATTTTACAATACAAGAAATGACCAACTTTATGACTTTGATTTTTACCGTAAAAGCTGAGAATGAATTTATGATTTATGAATTATTAGATTAAGGTCATAATAATCAAATTGCGGAAGTGGTTGCCTGAAACTGATAAACTATTGAACAAACCTCGATGTTATGACACATTACAGCCCTGTCTAGGACGGTTCAGTGCCGCCAGTTCGGTGAAAAGAATTCAAAAATTGAGGAAAATTGCGGTTTCGTTTTTAAAAAACTGATACGTGTACTATTTTTTAAATTAAAGTAAAGAACTGTAATCTACCAACCAAAGCCGTTCTCCGCCATCACATGAAAATTGATTAAAACAAATTTACATGAAAAAGTTTGTTTTGAAATTGTAATTATGAGTGTAATTTAAAACAAAACAAATTGTAATAACTACTTAAGATTAATAGTCATTATTGGAACAAAAAGCCTTCCGGAATTAGACGGCGTCAAAAAGTAACCGTAGTTGCCAACGTTTCGCCACCTACCGTAAGGAGCTTCATCAAGGCGAAAAACTTAAAACAAACAAAAGAAAGTTTAAGGTAGACAACTGATAGTCAGGTAATCAACTTGTGACCAAGCCCGAATGTAGACTAATAGAAGTAGAAGTAATTAGGAAAATACCTCCGTATATAAAGAAAAAAAGCGTCCCGGTTCGTTAACTTCAACGCTGAAAGTTTAGATGCTTAATGATTTCTATACTCTCCCTGATTTTCCTTGGAACCGTGTTTTAACCTAACACAACAGTGATGTTCCAAAATACGTGTACTAATAGAACGACTAGTTTCACCTATGTGCACTAAACCACATACCTAAACTTATGTTTAGGGAAGGTAAAACTTGTGAGATTTTTGTTAGAAGATGTAAAAATAGGTTTAATGCCGTTTTTGTAAGAAACTTGCCTATTCAATCAGTAACCTTGTGAATGTAAGGAGAACGACTGGAATTGTTTCTGATGTGGTAGAAGAAATATTTTTTAAACTTTGAGGGCAAGAATGGGATGTTTTACCAAGACAACACCCCGTCTCACACCTCAACAGTTGCCATAGCAAAAAGCCATGAGATACGGTTTGAACTGCTTGACTTTATTCACCAGATCTAGCCCCAAGCGACCTCTTTCTATTCCCACAACTAAAAACTACGCTCGGAGGACAAAGATTTTTTGTCAAATAAGAAGGCAAACACCTTTGTAAACAATTATTTTGCAGAGAAGAACGCCGAGTACTATTTGGACGGATTAAAGAGCTGGGAGAAGTGTATAGAGTCACAAGGAGACTATGTAGAAAAATAAAAATAAATTTTAAGATGAAAATTCTTGTAGCTATGTTAAGTCGGAAACTTTTCAGACCACCCTCGTATTAACAACAAAAATTGACGTGTTTTATAAAAAATAAAAAAAAAAAAAAAAAAATTTGTTATTTATGCCGCTCACTGTATAATTATTTATAAATTTGTGTCAACTATTTCTGACTTATTACATTAATGAAAAGTTTAGAGAAATTTGACGCACCGATAATTTTGATGAGTTGATAACAATAAAACAATACAAATACGGTGTAAAGATTATAAAATTTTATTTCTATTAATCTTGATAAATTCCACTTTTTGCATCCTCATCGCACTTAAAGTAAATTCATTACTTAAAAAACAATAATTTATTGAAATATTAATAGTGGTATCATTTTAAATTTAATCTCGAGTGCGTTTATCACAAAAACTATATCATTGTTTTAAAATCAGTATTCAAATTAAAAAAAAAATGTTATTAATGTTATCAAATATCAATTACTTACTTAAAATAGTTGTGGTACTAACATTATAAACAAACGTTTTACCTAGAACTCCACACCGATCCGATTTTTAATAAACGTAGAACAACGTATAGACAGTGTAGAAGTTTATAACTTCTTCTGTATAATTATTTTTGAAAGTATTACGAAAACAATTCGTGTCATCTGATTGTCATATATCAGTAATTACTAACTTTTATTTGAAGAATAAATGTGTGAAATGAGTATTTGGTAAATATTACATTAATCGGAATATCTACTAGATAAACGGCCCTTTTGGATCGACAGATTACGTTAAAATTCTAACCACATCTGTGGTGTTATAAATAAACCTACATGGTAAGTTTCATAAAAATAGAACCAGTGGTTTTATTTGACATCTTCTTTATATACGGACGGGAAAATATTTCTTTATTATATTATAACATAATAACACTAATTGATCAAAAAAAAGAGAACGTAAAATTTGGTATGAAAACGTCGCATATCCCCATCTTATTTATACATGTGAAGTAAAAATGAAGTTAAGAATCATATTAACGATTTTTTTATTCTACGGTAAGAGTTTATGGGTTTTGAAACAGTTTTTGATAATCATTTGTTAGCATCCAAAAAGATACATTGTGGTTTTAGTTCAAAGAGGAAGTCCTGTGTGCTACAATCAACAGATCGCTTACAAAATCTGTTTTATACCGCTTAAAGTAAGAAAGAATTCGAAATACACCCATTTTTTATAGCCAAAATCTTATTACACTTATTTTGCTTGGGTAGAGAACAAATAAAAAAAAACAAAACTATAAACCCTATCCTTATTTAATACCTAATCACGAAAATATTATATCAAAGTACCATATTATGATTTATATTTTCTTAAATCACAAACTAATATAAATTCATACTATAATGTCACGAGGTATCTCATGGTATCTGCGAGTCAGTACCAGCGAGTTGCTACAATGTTATTTTTGAGTGTTGGGATATCAGACACGAAAAAAATATAGTTCTTGGTTAATTAAAGAAACAAACTTAAATAAATGGACTCTATTTCCCTAGTTTCACTCTTTGGCTCTAACAAAAACCGTCTTCTATATGGTCTACCATACTAGGTAGAAACAACCGACGCGAATTAGTACTTCTGTCAAGTAAGAGCGGGTTAAGTTCTAAAGTTAAGAACATACGACAATTTGATTTTACAAGACATTAAGGACAGTGAGAAACATGGTAAGCAACACATGGTGGATAAAAGCAAACCAAAATATATTTGTGAAAAGTACAATAACGGCCAGTATTTCAGTTATGGGTGGACTTAAATTTGGGGTTTACAGTTATGAAATAATTGTTGTCCCAATTGTCTCGTTGGAAATTAACTAAAATTTAACTTTAACCAGAGACCGAAATATTTAAGAGGAAGTTTTCAATCTTTTATTATGTTTAACTTTCGGTTAATTATCACCATAACAGTAAACCTAAAATTGAAGTTAACCAACAATTAAAAAAACTGACCGTAAATGTGTTAATATTTTTAAACTGTGGTGTCAATATATAAATCTGGACAGTACCTGAAATACATCATCTCTCCCGGAATGTAGAACGTCCTATAGATACAAGCAGTAGATTCTATACAGGGCGGTCCAAATTGATTGTAAAAAACTTAAAGAGTGGAAAGTGCATCAAAAATAAAGACCGAAGCGTCATATAAACTATGGTCGAAAAGTGCCTCCTAGCGGAGCTAGCGACCCCTAAAAGTGCTCCCCAAAAACCAGTTTTTTATTTTTGATTCCTATACGAAAAAAGTTATTCAAATCAAGTTTGGTAGGCATGTTCAGCATTTTAAAGTGGTGATTTGAGACTTTATTCAATTTTTGAAAAAAAATCTGGACAGATACGGGAGCCTTTCAAAAAGTTTGACAAGTTTAAATATTGTTAAGCTGTAACTTTAGGATATTTTGTAGAGGCTCATATTATAGCCCATACTTTTCTCTTAAAAAAGCTTCTCTTGACGTTTTTGTTATTTTGCGTAGTTTTTGAGATATCGTCATTTTTATAAACCAAAACATGAAGAAAAAAATTGCGTTAGAAACCAAATTTTTTTTTAACTTTAAAATTACAAAGATTGAAATAAAAAAAAAAACAAAATTAAATTAATTTTATATTGAATTATCACAACGCTTGTTCAAAGTACATGTCATTGGCATCAATGCATTTTTTACATTTCCTGGCTATGGAGTTTGCAGCAGCTGATATTCGGTACCTATTATTACGCGTCTTCAATTAAATGCACTAGCTCATCTCTCGTACTAATGGGATTCTGATGAACCAAACCCTCAACAGTACCCCCAAACTAGATTATTTAGGACATTTAAATCCGGAGAACAGGGCGGCTGATAGTTGATCCTTGTTAGGAATGTTCCTAATCTAGCGCCCTAGGCATACGCCTTATTCACCTTTGAGAAAAGTGTGTGTCACACCACTCCCAAACTCTTCTGCTATAATGGGGGCGCACCATCCATTTGAAGCCATGACTGGACTCTATCGTTTAGAAGAACGTCCTCAAAGTAATTGGAAAATCTTCTTTCAAGAAAGCTAAGAAACGCTCTGAATTTAGTTAAAGTGGTAAGAAATGAGGCTCAATTAAATTATCACCAAGAACTCCTAACCAAACATTCTCGGTTTGAACGGAATGCCTAATTTCATGGGTTTTGTGAACCTACATATGTAAATTTGAATTTACTTTCCCTCTCCGTGTAAACGTTCATCAGTTCAAATAATTTTTCTTGAAAATAAATGGTTTCTATCTATTGAATTTAACATCCATCGACAAAAATTAACATGTTTAGGGCCATCTTCTGAAAGTAAATCTTCAACCGGTTGCAGATGGTACGGTCTTCTTTGATCCTTGTGGAGTACCCGTAAAATGTTACTTTTGACAATGTAACATGTTGTTGCCGTAATATTCGAACAGCATTTCGAGTGCTTACTCGGTTATCTTCATTAAATACATTTAAATATTATTTGGGTCTTCATTTCTTGCGTCTTCATTTCTTGGAGTCTCTCTTAAGCCACATTCACAAAACTTCTGATTGGTACTAATATATACTCGGGAATTGGGGCATGTTCTGTTGGGAAATCTTCTTCCGTACTCTCAACTTGCTTCTTCTGCGTTCCTCGTTGCAGTATCCATACAAAAATGAATATCTGCGTATTCCGCATTTGAAAATGTTACTCCGGGCATTTTCTTAGTTACATTTTCTCTTCTTACATCTTTATCTTACTTACTTCTTTTTGAAGTTTTTAACTTTATTTAAAGTTGAAATGACAGACAGTAAACAATAATAAACGATGTAGCATTAGTTCATGGCTATCTTTAATTAATAAAATTTGGTTTCTAACGCAATTTTTTTATCATGTATTAGTTAATAAAATGACGATATCTCAAAAACTACGCAAAATAAAAAGAAACGTTAAGAGAAGCTTTTATAAGGAAAAAGTATGCATCAGAATATTTTAAAGTTACAGCTCAACAAAATTTAAACTTGTCAAACTTTTTAAATGGCCCCCGTATCTGTCCAGATTTTTTCAAAAATTGAAAAAATTCCAAATGACTACTTCAGAATGCTAAACATGCCTACCAAATTTCATTTGAATAACTTTTTTCGTTTAGGAATTAAAAATAAAAACTGGTTTTTAGGGAGCACCTTTAGGGGTCGCTTAGCTCTGCTAGAGGGCACTTTTAGTTTATAGTTTATATGACACTTAGGCTTTTATTTTTGATGTACTTCCTTTAAGTTTCCTACAATTAATTCGGACCACCCTGTATACGTGTTAGTGTTTCCTTCAGTCACCGATAGATGGCGTTATGCGTTGGATTTTGGTTTTGTCATTGATTGAACATTGCGAAACAATGTTACCACACGACGGAACAATGCAATAGTTTAAAATAGATTAGTTAAGAATAGTTTTTATATTTAGTAATACTGTTCAGTTTGTTTGAATTAATTTTTAATTTTAAATTAAGTGTTAGGTGTAAAAATAACAGGAAACTAAAATATAATAATAATAATAATGTAACACGTATCGCCACCTATCGGCAACTTCAGGAAGTTCATATGCAAATATAGAATCATCTGGGCGTTATACATTTCCGGCAAGATGATGTATTTCTGACAGTGCTGAATGTCTGGGATTATACTGACCATTTGGAACGCAGTATGTTTTACTTATTTCATTCACAATATGATTGATCTATAATTGTATGAACTATATTTTATAAGTAATAAATAAAGGAGCGCCATTTCAAAACCTCTTCAGTCAAACCCGGTTTTAGTAAAAAACTTCAACGTCTTGAGTATTAAGCAATAAAATTAAAATTTCCAAAAAATAGAAAGAGATAAACTTGAAGTCAATATTATAAAAACTAGAAAGTGTTATGTATTAATTGAAAAACTTTGCTGTAGAATTTAATATTCTGAATAATTTTAAATTAAGTACGAGGTAGGTAGGTGCAAAAGATAAAATTTATTAAAAGTTGGTAAATTCAACACATACATTATGCATCTTTATTTGCTAATCTTCAAAACTTTTAATAAATTTTTCTTTCTAGGTATTTAAGGAAGTGTTTGATTAATACAGGTTTTTTTATTAAAAATACGATATTTTTCTTTTGCGCTACTATTAAATAAATTATGTTTTCAATTAAAAACTAAAAAAACATCAAAGGAAAAAGAAAATACATTCTTTGTTATTGGTTAAAACGTACACTTAAGGAAATAGGTTGAATAATAAATATTATTTTGCTTCAAGGATTGAAGAGGATTTAAACTTTCAAGTAAAATGTAAAGGTCTTTATCAACAGGTGGCTAATTTATCTTATTTACAAAGCTTGAGAAAACTCCAACTAAAATAGAGAGAAAGAAAGGTCATCGCTCTAATAAAATTTGACTTAAAAGTACGTGCTAAACTTGAATTTCTGTTGTGGCAGTAGTACGATTAAAATATGCAAGTTGAGCCTTTATTTTTTATCGTGGTTCGTACAAGTTTTTATTGATATCCGATATTTTATTAACAAGCTTATCTTGCACTATAAAACGTACGATAGCGGTAGTTGTTTTATCAACCGATACTCATTTCAAATAAAACGACGATGCTCTATCTACTCTACTGAGAAAAATACAACATAGGAAAATTATGTAAACTTACCTTAGGGGTCTTTAATATGTATGTATCTATCTAAAGAGATGGCACAAAGATTGAGTATACTGGCAGTTGAACACATGACATCAAAAGCCACCCATGTATCGCAGAATTGTGCTCCAAATATCCAATAACCCAAGAGATCGTTGACGCCTGCGAACGTCATTACTAATGAGGCCACAAAAAGATCCGCTATTGCTAATGAAGCTAGAAAGATTTCCTATTCTACGAAGTCCCCTGTCTGTGTAAATCGCAATACAGACTAAAATGTTGCCAGCGATTGAAAGGAAAATTAATAACGAGGAAGACTCCTGAAACAAAGAAAAATATTATTATCATTCAAGTTTTAATTAAACTGATTCAAAGAAAATTTGTATTTGTTTTTCAAAGTTTTAAAATGTAAATGCAATAGTAATAATCGATTTGTTGCTATTGTTTGTTTAAGTTTTAATTAGCTTCCTGAAATTGATGATGAAAGCTTCAAAATAATGCAATACAATTACTCATTCTAATTTAAGTTTTTCGGCGTTCTATTTTTTTTTTAATTTACGGTTTCAAACTTTATCATGAAAACTTTTTAAATAACGAATGCACATGAATAAAGACGAATGTTGTCCTTGTGTCAATAACCTCCAAATCTCTACATAAAAAAAAAGATTCAGAATCGTTTACACAATTTCTGTATAGTCGGTTTTTTCATCATTTGTCTTATGAAAAATAGTTTTAAAAGACAAACGTAAGAATCACTATTGTAAAACCATGTCCAAGTAATCGGTATCTGAACAATACTAAATTTTCGGGTTGGTGTTTAAAGTGACCAAATTCTTTTTAGAGTGATTGGGGTGAAAATATAAATTTACCCTGTTGTTACGCTTGCCGAGGTAAACAACACGTTAACCGTGCCAGGTTCTACGGAAGGTAGTAAATGATAAGACTTTTGGAGAATGATAATTTTCTTAATAAATATCAATGCTTATATACAAATGAACGTGTGACGTAATTTACAATTGTCTTATGGAAAATATTTTTTACTAACCTACATTTACCTTGTGCAAGAATAAGTTAATTCTTGTTTTGCTGAGTTTTATAATATTGCATTCCATTTGTTGCTGGATCTGCAAATAATGTTTCAAATTGTTATTAATAGGTATGTACATAGCCTTTGCGATAACTGCTTTTTTGACGGGTTGCCAATATATTTTTGCTTTGTTGGTAGGTAGCAGGTTTGAGTTATTTTAATGATTCCGGTATGGTTTAAACTAATATCTTATTTTCTCCATAGCAAATGAGTACTAACTTGATAGGGGCTGAAGTGATGAATAACCATGTATTGAGTATGTAGAGTTGTTCCTATAATATTCCGTCGTTTATTCTTTTTTTTAAACATCGCACTTGATTGGTTCTGGTCTCTGATGGATTTTGTCAATAATGCTGTTTGGAATTATTTATCACTATTGGAGAGCTCTTTTGTGATGCTTAACGACAAAATGTTTTATTTTCTATTTTTACTGAAATTGGTGTAGCCTGAATAATATTGTAATCTAAATTGTCGATTATTATAAAATATCTATAAACATGAAAATAGTCTTCATCTTGTTCCATAGTTACTTAGATTATGGGAGAGTAGAAGATCCGTAAGTTGTGTGTTGTTAACTTGGAGTTGGCTTATTCAATGATGTTGCTAATTCGAGTACGTGATAAGATATCTATGAGTGACTCTTTTTTGTGATGGATTCTTAACCGGTCTTTTGTAATACGTGTTCACTTCAGAAATAAAGTTAGATACGACTTGATAAATGTTGAACATGTGGATATTTAATTTGTTTTCATCGACGGTTTTAAACCATTTCTTCATTACGTTGATGGCATCAATTCCTTCATTTAATCGTTCTGTAAAACGCCCCAATTTCTTATTAATCTTGCATTATGCGTTGTTAAATGACGCTAATGCAGAGAGCATCAATTTAGCTTGTTGGTTTGATGTTTTGACTAACTTCTGCTGATTCTGTTCTAAGGAGTTGATTTATTGTAGACTTTGTCGTTTACTTCAAAGATGGATGTTAATAAGTCTCTTATTAGTCCGCGCTTTTGGCGTTTTTGATTACAAGTTGAATATCGGTTTGTATCAATTTAAATTCATCTTATCGTTCTTGAAAATGGTTTGCTAACGCTTTACACTGGGTTCTATCTGACAACGATTTTGTTTCTTCACAACTTTTTACTTAAATTTGAAATGTTTGTCTTTTGATATTATCCCATCCTATATATTCAATACATAGCCCTGAATGTGAATATTGTATTAAACCCACTGCCCAACTGTTATAAGGCATAAAAATAAGAAATATCATGAGATATAATATGCTATGTCTTAGGTCTAGGTACATTCTTGTTGTATTTAACTTCAAGTGTGTTAGTATTAACTCTTTTAAATTTTTCTTTAAAAGTTACTGATACATCTGAATTTGGTTACGTTTCTTTTTAAAGCTGTTTCCATCGACTTTTAATCGGGACTACTTGTACATACTTTGTTGTCTCTACGTCACTAAACTTCTGTTATTTGGGCCAACGACCATTGGCTGGGATTGATGTCTTCTATCAACAATAGAAGTCTTGGGCTTTGAACAAAAAGAAAAATTTGGTCAAAAGTTAATTGCATAAGAACAGGTCATTCAAAAGTCAACTCTATGTTGTTTAAATGGGGTGCGATTTCTAATTCAAATTGTGACTGTGGAAACGAACCAGACACCGTTGCACATATTGTCAATTAGCGAAGTTGAAAGGAGGGTTAGTAAACATTCATAATTTAACGGAGGAAGCTGTATTATGGCTTATTAATCTGAAGGAAATTTTTTAATGATTTTTTTGCTGTTTCTTTAACCACCTTTTTTGGCATTCTTGTAACTGGCGCTTGGAGCGATCCATTATATGTCGTCATGCAATTACTTGACATGTTTGTAACTCGTTATAAGCGACAGAGATACTCTGAAGACCAAGATTTTATTTTTACGTCACACATTCATTTGTATATAAGCATTGACATTTATTAATAAAATTATCAATTTCCAAAAGTTTCATCATTTACTACCTTCCGTAGAACCTAACACGGTTAACGTGGCAAGCTTAACAACAGGGTAAATTTCCATCTTCACCTACATCTACAATCAGTTTAAAAAAAAGGTAGAATCAATGTAAAACCCTGACCAAGTAATCGGTATCTGAACCATACTAGATTCTCGGGTGGGGTTTTAAAGTGACCAAACCGTTTAGACTGATTGGGGTGAAGATGAAAATGTTACCTGTTGTTACGCTTGGAAGTTAAAGAATAACAAAATGTTTTTTATTAACATGTATCAATGCTTATATATAAATTAACGTAAAATTACATTGTTTATCTACATCGCAAGTGTGAGCTAATTCTGTTTGCTGAGTATAAATGCACTTGTTTTGTTACGTGACGTGTTAATTACATTTGGTTTTCATGGAATGGGGAAGGCTAAATTTTCTGGATTTGTAAGTCGTATCAGCTACACACGAACTTCAGTTAGCATTTGAGCTGTTTGGGTATGTCACCGTTTTCATCTCATTTTCATTTAAAGTTTTGGTGGATAATCCGCACCAGAAGATGATTATCAGTCATTAGTACGAAATAACATACAAGGCCTCAACGTCGAGTTGTGAATAACTTTGTAAATACGCTTCACACGCAATTTGAACTAGTAATTTGGATTTGAAAAGTTCAACGACTGTATCTCAACTAAACTAGAATCAACTAATATTGCTCGTTGTTTATTAACAATTGTGCAGTTTACTTGGGTGGTTAGTCGATACTGTTTAACTTGACAATATACCCCTAAAACTCAATTTTTTTTTGAATTGAACACATTTTGGTTGACTGAGATTCAAATCATATTGTTGAAATTGTTTGAGAGACGCCTCCAGGTTTGCTGCATATTCTTTTTTGGTTCGTCCGTACACTCCAATGTCGTCGTAGTAATATCCACAATTTTTAAAAATTTGAATAATACAAGGTTAAATTCAGCCGGAGCAGTATACCCCTACCTTGTAATCAACAGCAAACGTCACTAAAAATATCCCCAATCACTTGCAGCAACTTTTGTAATAACTCCGGCTTAATCCACAGAGTCAAGTTTTTATCAACGTGGTCAAGGAGTATTTGGGACACTTCGGCTTCTCGATGGTATATTAGTGTTGCATTTTTGCGAAGGTTGGAAAATGCTAAAATCCCAAAACACTTCCAATCTTTTCTTCAAACACGTCTCAATAGAGTGTGCTGATTACGTTGATATTGTAGATGGCATTGGTAGCTGGAATTTGGTGACTGAGTGTTAATATTTTGAATATTAATTATGAGTTTTCTGATTCACGGTCGTTCAAAAATAACTGAAAAACTAAGATTTGCTTTCTTCATATGAGGCATGAACTGATATCTTTTCACCAAGGTCGAAAACTGTTTGCGTGTAATTTAAACGTACCGGCATGATTGGAATCACAACCCACAACTCTGATTTGAAAATTTATTGTTATCGGCATTGTTGTTGCTGTTATATCAAAGAATATTTACTACCATAAAAAAGCGACTCTGAGTCGCTTTTGCATATAAAACGTGAACTACTTGTGAATGACTTTGAGTCATTTTAACACTACAAATTAATTGGCGTTCTTAAATTTTTTTTTGGATAAATACTTAAAAAGAAATGTAGTTTCAAAATAGCCCAACGTCAATACAAAAAATTGACAAATGTCGTTTCTTTACCGTAGTCAATATTTTTTGGTGTTTTGTCTGGTTTTTCGCGTGCGCCAGAAAGGTTAGTAAAGTAACATTTCGTAGAACATATTGTGTTGTTAAATGCATATTTAGGGGTTAAGACGTTGGATTGCCAAACCTGTGGAGTTAGATTAAGAGCGTTTTAAACTATTGTTGTTACTATTTACTCATTGGTTCAGGGAAATGGAGGTAAAATAATGCACATTTCAAGTTATTACTTTATTTAAACTTTATACAGTGTGCAGCAGATAAACCTCGATAACTCAAACGTAGTTGAAAATTGAAGATTGATATGGAAGAGTTTTAAAAGGTAAACTATTTATTAAAAATATTAATATTCTCTGCAACTTTCGGTTATACATGAAAACATGTTACAAGTCTGATATTTTAAATGAGACACTCTGTATATTTTTTTATTTTTTAAATGTTTACATTATTCTCAACAAACTCTGGTAATATCTCCTTATGTCCATATTAAACAGTTTTTGAGTACTTATATATTTTTTTTAATCTAAACTTACTTTTTCCCTTGTAGATAAAAAGTTAAGTATCTTCTAAGGAGATTTGAATAATAGCCATACATCTTGAAAAACTGCACAACATAACTGTACAGTGTTTTCAACCTTAAGTCGGCACTATTGCTAACTTTGTTCTTATTAGAGCCACATGGTCGGTTAAATAGACAAACTAGCAGCATTCGTTTCTCTCATCACTATGGTGAAACAGAATAAAAACAAACATCGCGTTCGCGAGTTATGACACTCTGTATACAATTTTTTCAATCAATAGGATGAATTCTGAACAAGGGTGTCCCAATATCTTATATCTTAATGTCAAAATAGCAGAGCTAAAGTCAAAATGACAGAGCTATTGATGATTTTCAAATTGGTTAAGGTGGCTGTGTTAGTTATAACTTTGCCTTAGCACAAAGTAAAAAGTAGGAAGAATATCAGACCCATGGGTGGTCGAGTAGTAATGCCAAGAACGTAGTCAAATTTACTAGTCGGAAAACCGTTGGTCAAGGCGGTTTGAATCTTGTTCAAGCAGACTCTTAAAAAAATATTTCGTGATGGGGATAAATTAACATACAATATTTACATTGGCAGAAGTGGTAAATAAAATGAAAAGAGAAGAATATCCATGAAGCGAAAGGATATGGTTTATTTTAATTTATTCTGTGAACATTAAAAGAAAAATTCAAATTAGGTGCTCAAAAACGTCACCGTCTTAGTCCAAGCATTTTTGAGACCGACTGTAAACGCTTTAAGTGGCTGTAAACTGTTTACCAGTGAAACTTCAATTTGACATTTTAATCCTGATGACATTTATACAACAAACGATTGTAGTTTATAAAATCACAGCCACTTTAAAAACTGAAAAATCATCAAAGCTCTGTCATTTTTGACTTTAGGATAAAAAAAATAAGACACTTTTTATTCAGTATTCAATTTCCTATCGATTGAGCATATTGTACATAAGATGACCTATTTGAAAAATGGAACAATTTGACATAACTCGCGAATGCGATGTTCGATTTTTATTCTGTTTTCACCATAGTGATGAGAGAAACAAATGCTACTAATTTGTTTATTTAACCGACCCTGTAGCTCTAATAATAACAAAGTTAACAATAGTGCCGACTTAAGTTTGAAAACCCTGTATATCGGTTGTAAATGCTAAATTGTAATTTCTATTATTCAGGGTGTTTTAGAAATGAGAATACAGTCGTCATACTAAAAAGTCACATGGTTATCTTCTTTCAAATAGAACACCCACTATTTATCTGTATTAGGTTTACCTACACCTATCTCATGTAGGTTTCCGGTAATTCCTTTTTGAAATTTTTTTGTCAATAAGGACCAAATTCAGAGATATCACTCAATATCAACCTACACTCAAACTCAGATAAAATCGTAGTTCAACCACAAAATGTGATTCATAGACAAAACTGGTCACTATAATTTAAGTAGAGAATTGAGGACAGACCGGCGACCCCTACATGGTAGACATAACCTAATCTCACAAATGTCTCAGATAAGTTACTCAATTTATGTAGTTGTTGAATGTCAAAGTTGAGATTGCACTCCACCTACCATTCAACTGAGAGGCGAATTATTTGACAAATGAGTGTAGTAGTAGTAACGTTCTCAATTTGGCCCTAAATCCTTGTTTTAATGTAGATTTTCAAAATTTTATATGTTAGATTTTATCATTATTTTCTAAGAAAATCAATTAGAAACTGTCTATCTGTCACACAACTGTTTATTCCATAGGCTACTACTATTGAAAACAATAATTTAGAGTGAATATAAATAATCAAATGGACTTATCGAAATTATATACATGGCGTCTCAAAAAAAACATAATTTTGTGACTTATTAAACTCTAATTTCTAGAACACCTTGTATAATAAAAATGATATTAATAATGATGTGAATAATTTCTCAAACATGTAAGATATTAACCCAATTACAGTAGAAGATATTCGACTTCTCTACATAGAAAAAGTAAAAAGTTTAGACTAAGTAGTGCCAACAGATAACTGTAACGACAATTGAGAGACACGAAATGTCGCCAGACATGCATTTCACTTATGTAAAGTTTAGATTAAAACAAAATTACGATTCAAAAATTTAAAAATATACGATGAATCAGGTGAGTATTCCTCCAAGATTATAAATTTTGTGTACAGTTTGCTCTTTTCGAGCCCTTCTAGGTGGAGGTGAATAAAATAACAACTCAATATGTTGTCCAACGCCGAACGTTTCGCCCCCTATGCGTAGGGCTTTATCCAAGGTTCATAACAATAGTGGGACTATCAACTTTTTATTGTTATGAGCGGATAAAAGCCCCATAGAAGCAAGCTGTCATCGTGTGTTTTCATTCACCTCCCACCTAAACTCAACTAACAATACGTCAATTTCAGTCATATTTGGATGCATTTTTTGCCTCTTAAATATCATTTTATCAAAAAATGAGAATATACGTTTTGTTCCTTTCTATTTCTCCTTCAAAACCATTTTTTATTATTGGCAATCTGACCACCACACGAGCATTCAGCCCCAATTGAAGATATGGCATTAAAAAATTTAAATCGCATTTATGCATAAAGTAATTGCTTGACAATTGCAAGGTTTAGCACACATTAAGTACGTATAATTACATTCTATATTCCGAAAGATTAACGTTACATCTTAAAAATAACGGATCTCCAAATTTTAAAAAGAAAAAACACATATATTTCGCTTTTTCCGATTTTTTCCGAAATATTATCCGATTAAGTCTAACTGGTGTATTCGTATTTTCACCCTCTACAACTTTTTGCACCATTAACGTTGGTTCATTACTTTTTTATTCAACTGAAAAAGAATGAATAAAGCACGTTTGTTTGTATTTAAATGTTTATAAACATTATAATGACGATTCATTTCTGTATAAACATGACTATAAGGTACTTTATACGATTTACAATTAAATGACACAAGCGGTATCCTACTATTATTTGTGTCAAAAATGTATCTCAATTTACTGCACTATTTAAATATAACAATTAGGACCGTGAATTAAGTTTAGTGATTTATTTTAAATAGAGAATGAACTATTCATGCTCTCTCTTTATTTGTAGAATAGTCTTAACTCCAAATCAACACGTAATTTCAATAAACATTTCATTGATGATCCAACAATAGAAGTCCCGGGCTTTTATCAAAAAGATGTTGTTTAAATGTGATGCGGTTTCTAATCCAAATTGTGAATGTGGTGGAAACGAACTAGACACCGTTGCACATAGTGTGGAGGATTGTCAATTAACAAAGTTTAATGGAGGGTTGTAAACATATATAATTTAACGGATAAAGGTATATTATGGCTTACTAATCTAAACAACATCTGAAGTTAAGCAATATTTTGAATTCTCTGTCCTGATTATACAAGGTGTTTTTTTTATGTTAAGCACAGAGAACTCTGGAACTACTAAAGATAAGGAAGCGGTTAAATGGGAAAAAAATTGTAGTTTTTTCAGCTTAATAAAATGTGCTTTTCGTTATTTCGATAAAATACACGACTAACTAGATATTTCAAAAAATAAGATTTTTGATAAATTTGTTTGGTGCCTGTTGTTGTTATTGCCATTACAAAAAATTTATAGAAGGAAAAGTTTTAGGTATTTTTGTGGTAAATACTAAAGTCTAATCTAAATTTTTATTTAACGTATACAATAAATCACCTATGGTTAATTATGATTTTTTTCAAAACTTCTTGAATAGTGCGCAATGGAAACAATTACTAAGATACGCGTCAAGTTGAATAATGAAATGGAAGTTAGATAGGTATTACCTTTTTTTTTTAAATTTTAAAATTACAAGCTCAATTAGTTTGTGGGGAGTTGTTTATTCTGTTCAGTAAAATACAATTAATAAATTAACAAAAATAACGTCGCAATAATAAAAGTACAAAAGTTCTATTCGGAAGAACTAACATGTAATGAAGTCCTACAAGGCCAAACTCCTAAAAGAAAGCCCAATCATTAATTGGAAAGCCACAATTAAATTATTGCAAGTTTTTTAATAAAAAGTAATGTTAATATTCGTGGTTAATGCACATAGTACATCGCTTTAAAACATAATTTGTAGCTTTTCGATTATCTTCTGTGGCGTATGTCTTCTTATGCACCCTATTATTTAACGTTTCCCATAAATAAAAGTCTAAAACAAACAGATCCGGGGATTGAAGTAGCCAAGCAACGGGCGCGTTTTTTCCTATCCATGAGTTAGGAATTGTTTAATTCAAAACCAAATTAGTCATGATCTTGGTTTTTAGAAATTAATTTTCAAACCAATCTCGGCGCATGCGTGGTTAAGTTCGTGGAGGATTTGTTTTATTTCCCTGAGATTGTCAGCTACAAGGACCATGTCGTCAGCGAATCTGAGGTGATTAAGATTCTGTCCATCTATGGTGATACCCTCTTGAGTCCCAGTCGAGCTTTTAAATGCATGTTCTAATACGGTTATGAAGAGTTTTGAGAACATAGGGTCTCTCTGTCTTACCCCTCTTCCCACTTCGATAGGTTGGCTGCTTTCGTGTAATTTAATCGACATAGTTGCGTTGTTGTATATGTTATAGATCAGTTTTGAGTACCTATAATCTACCCGAAACTCATCCAATGCTTTAACCAGAGCCTTTAACTCGACCGTATCAAAAGCCTTATGAAAGTCTATGAAGTCTATCGAACAGATATCTGATAATCAAAATATCTACTAATGAGGTGGAAAGATAATAAAACAGTTACCATGCATAACTAATTATGATCCAGTTGAAGAAGGAACCTGTAACAGATATTCGCGCGACAGTAGGGCTAAGATTGCTGTTGTCCAACCAAAACCGATAGCCCATTACAACAGGGGAATGGGAGGAGTAGACAAAATGGATCAAGTAGTAGCAACTTATCGCACCCGAATGAGACAGAGAAAATGGTGGTGGCCTATTTTTTCTATTTGTTAGATGTTTGTATTTCAAACGCTTGGCTTCTTATGAGGAAGATTCGACAAATGATAATTTAGCGTCAAGTCTTTTAGATCTTCAGAAGGTCTAGGATTTACTAACAACATACGGGACACCATCATCAAGAGGAAAGTTGGTCCGACCACCTAGCGAGAATATACGTTACGATGAACGGAACCATCTGATAGTGTACAACGAAACCGAACGCAGATGCAAACTTTGTGGTAAAACAGCATTTCATATGTGAAGAAATGCAACTGTGCACTCCATCCAAAGCAGTGTTTTAAAATATATCATACAAAATTTTTTTTTTATTTTTCTTTAAATAAACTTTATTATCGGAACTGTATGCATAGTGTCCGTTAAAACGGGCACATTTTTCTGGAGAAATGTCAAAAAAAATTTTTTTTTTTGTTAAATTATCTTTTGATTTTGATTAAAAATAAAAGATTTATTTGTTTTTATTTTAAAATTAGCACAGATAAACTTTTATGCACTAATGGGTTAAACAGGAAACAGATTCAGATATTGCCGAAATTAAAGATGAATTGCAAAAAGTGAATCAAAATTTTTCGAATTAAACAACGGTTTTTTGTATTGTAAACATTCCAATAATACAGAGAATTCTTTTAAGTTTATTATTTTACGTGCCCAAGTCGATGTAAATTAACATCATTCGTAGTCGTCATGATGATTTAGGTCACATAGGTGCAACAAAATGTGTCGAGGTAATACGCAGAAACTACTGGTTTCCAAACATAAAGTCTAAAGTAGATAATTACATATCTAATTGCCTAAAATGTATAGTTTTTTTCTCCAACAATAGTAAAAGGAGGGTCAGTTTTACCCAATTCCAAAAGGTGATTTACCTTTTAATATAATTCATATTGATCATTTAGGACTTTTTGAAAAGAGTTCTACTGATACAAATACATACTAAGTATTGCAGACGGTTTTACAAAATTTATAAAACTTTTTGCATGTAAAACAACAAACGCGACTGAAATAATGAAATATTTAAAAATTTATTTTACAATGTATAGTAAGTGTAAACGTATAGTTCTGACCGAGACACCGCATTTACTTCAAAAGTTTTTGAACCATGAGTTACAGATAGAACACACAAAAATTTCTTCTGGTATGCCTCGAGCAAACGGGCAGATTGAACGTTTTCACCGTGATATCAACTCCTGATTTTAAAACTTAGTGTTGAATCTAGAAAATGGCCAGAAATTTTAATCGTTGTAGAGTTTGCAATAAACAATTACTATAAAAAAAAGAACGGAAATAGCCCATCAAAATTATTATTTTAGTGTTAACCAATTAGGTCCCATAGCAGATCATGTAAAGTTTTTGTTAGATAATGAGAAAACTGATCGGGATTTAAATTCAATTAGGAACGATGCTTTAAAGAATATAGAAAAAATTCAGAAATATAATTTAGAACAGTTTAATAAGAAACACAAAAAACCTAAACAATATAGTCTGAACGATTTTATGGTGATTACCAATGTAGATGTAACGCCAGGCATTAACAAAAAGACAATTCCAGAGTTTAAAGGTCCGTACGTAGTTTCCAAGATTTTAGGAAATGATAGTTACCTCGTTAAAGATATTGATGGACATCAATTAACTCAAAGACCATACGAGGGAGTAATTGAGTCTTCTCACATGCGTTTATGGGAGGAAAAGAAATAAAATTAAGTTTAGTTTTGTTAATGGTTTAACCCTACAATGCATACGTGGGGTCTAAAAGACACGTCTTGATTCTAAATGCTACGTATTTCAATTAATTTCTGCGTTAGCTATAATACTGTTTAAATATACTATTAATGGTTCACTTAAAACATTGTTATGGCAAAACCGTTGTATTAAAAAAAAATTATTTAGCAGTATGTTAACATTATATAACGATACTACACTAGTGCATACGTTGGGTCCAACAGACCCTTATTTAAGTACAACACATTCTTTTGCTGAGTTACAACCTATCTTTTTATTTTTATTGTCGTTTTATAATTCTTGTTATGCGCGTGCGCTAAACTAAGAAGAGAGGGAGGTTAAGTCTTCAGCGTAACCACTAACGGACGCTTTATTACATTGTGTATTCACAATTATCTGTTGTAATCTAACGGTTTTGTAATTTTAGTGCTAAAGAAAGCACAATTGAGATTTTTCAAAATTGTTGCATTGATATATTACCGTAAGTATTTTTTTGTTTTCTTCCTATGTACAACTACATTACGCTAAATCACGTCAATATTGTCTATACTATTCGAAATGTTCAGTGAACTGACATTGAAATCAGAATAACAATTATTCGAGAAATACAGTGGAATCATAGTAATAATAATAGCAATAGCAAACCTCTAAATACATATTATATAGATGCATATTTCAGAAAAATAAGCTTCCACCAGTTGGGAACGTACTGTGTCGTGCCACGATCCAGATTTTGAAAGACTGTGTTACGGTGGTATAAAGAAGCAGAATCAGACAACTCTAATTCAAGTGTTATCGGATTGTGTTAACACACAGAAATGATTGACGATGATGATTATGAACCTACAATAGAATCTTCTTCAGAAAGCGAAACGGATGACGAAGAAGAAGTAATATCGATACAGATTCAAATTTTCAATTTGAAATCACTGGTGGTAATGGTTACAAATGGCAACAAAATGCTCCCGCACAAGTAAAAACTAGATGCCACAATATTATACGTTTTGTTCCTGGACCGCAAAAATCAAATACTTGACACTGAAAGTTGCTGGAGTCAATTTTGACAAAGGAGATATTAGAG
>JALBCR010003625.1:0-80719 GCA_030710515.1 Abscondita cerata | reverse complement strand
TAGTAGGGTGAATGCTTGGGATCCCCGCGTGCCGTTGTCTCCTTTTTACGTGTCTTCTACCAACAAAGTGGTAGACAATTGTGAGGTTTTAAGTACCATTGTTCAAACTTTTTCTTTTTACCTGTAAGTATCGACGGTGCGTGAGGGTAAAAATTGGCTTAATGCACGTTTTACTGTTTAACAGGCATCTAGTGTTCTTTGTATGCAACTAAAATTGAAGACAACGGCCATACCACGTTGAAAGCACCGGTTCTCGTCCGATACACGAATTTAAGCAATGTCGGGGGCGATTAGTAGGTGAATGCTTGGGATCCCCGCGTGCCGTTGTCTCCTTTTTCGTGTCTTCTACCAACAAAATTAGTAGACAATTGTGAGTTTTTAAGTACCATTGTTCAAACTTTTTCTTTTTTACCTGTAAGTATCGACGGTGCGTGAGGGTAAATTTGGCTTAATACACGTTTTTTCTGTTTAACAGGCATCTAGTGTTCTTTGTATGCAACTAAAATTGAAGACAACGGCCATACCACGTTGAAAGCACCGGTTCTCGTCCGATACACGAATTTAAGCAATGTCGGGGGCGATTAGTAGGGTGAATGCTTGGGATCCCCGCGTGCCGTTTTCTCCTTTTTTCGTGTCTTCTACCAACAAAATTAGTAGACAATTGTGAGGTTTTAAGTACCATTGTTCAAACTTTTTCTTTTTACCTCAAATATCGACGGTGCGTGAAGGTAAAATTGGCTTATTACACGTTTTTCTGTTTAACAGGCATCTAGTGTTCTTTGTATGCAACTAAAATTGAACAACGGCCATACCACGTTGAAAGCACCGGTTCTCGTCCGATACACGAATTTAAGCAATGTCGGGGGCGATTAGTAGGGTGAATGCTTGGGATCCCCGCGTGCCGTTGTCTCCTTTTTCGTGTCTTCTACCAACAAAATTAGTAGACAATTGTGAGGTTTTAAGTACCATTGTTCAAACTTTTTCTTTTTTACCTGTAAGTATCGACGGTGCGTGAGGGTAAAAATTGGCCCAATACACGTTTTTCTGTTTAACAGGCATCTAGTGTTCTTTGTATGCAACTAAAATTGAAGACAACGGCCATACCACGTTGAAAGCACCGGTTCTCGTCCGATACACGAATTTAAGCAATGTCGGGGGCGATTAGAAGGGTGAATGCTTGGGATCCCCGCGTGCCGTTGTCTCCTTTTTTCGTGTCTTCTACCAACAAAATTAGTAGACAATTGTGAGGTTTTAAGTACCATTGTTCAAACTTTTTCTTTTTACCTGTAAGTATCGACGGTGCGTGAAGGTAAAATTGGCTTATTACACGTTTTTTCTGTTTAACAGGCATCTAGTGTTCTTTGTATGCAACTAAAATTGAAGACAACGGCCATACCACGTTGAAAGCACCGGTTCTCGTCCGATACACGAATTTAAGCAATGTCGGGGGCGATTAGTAGGGTGAATGCTTGGGATCCCCGCGTGCCGTTGTCTCCTTTTTTCGTGTCTTCTACCAACAAAATTAGTAGACAATTGTGAGGTTTTAGTACCATTGTTCCCTTTTCTTTTTCCTGTAAGTATCGACGGTGCGTGAGGTAAATTGAATTAAGACACGTTTTTCTGTTTAACAGGCATCTAGTGTTCTTTGTAAGAACTAAATTGAAGACAACGGCCATACCACGTTGAAAGCACCGGTTCTCGTCCGATACAAGACTTGGTAATAATGGGGGCGATTAGAGGGTGAATGCTTGGGATCCCCGCCTGCCGTTGTCTCCTTCGTTTCTTCTTCCAACAAAATTAGTAGACAATGTGAGGTTTAAGTACCATTGTTCAAACTTTTCTTTAAGTTTAAGTATCGACGGCGAAAGGTAAAAATTTTTATAACACGTTTTTACTGTTTAACAGGCATCTAGTGTTCTTTGTATGCAACTAAAATTGAAGACAACGGCCATACCACGTTGAAAGCACCGGTTCTCGTCCGATACACGAATTTAAGCAATGTCGGGGGCGATTAGTAGGGTGAATGCTTGGGATCCCCGCGTGCCGTTGTCTCCTTTTTCGTGTCTTCTACCAACAAAATTAGTAGACAATTGTGAGGTTTAAGTACCATTGTTCAAACTTTTTCTTTTTACCTGTAAGTATCGACGGTGCGTGAAGGTAAAAATTGGCATATTACACGTTTTTCTGTTTAACAGGCATCTAGTGTTCTTTGTATGCAGCTAAAATTGAAGACAACGGCCATACCACGTTGAAAGCACCGGTTCTCGTCCGATACACGAATTTAAGCAATGTCGGGGGCGATTAGTAGGGTGAATGCTTGGGATCCCCGCGTGCCGTTGTCTCCTTTTTCGTGTCTTCTACCAACAAAATTAGTAGACAATTGTGAGGTTTTAAGTACCATTGTTCAAACTTTTTCTTTTTACCTGTAAGTATCGACGTGCGTGAAGGTAAAAATTGGCATATTACACGTTTTTTCTGTTTAACAGGCATCTAGTGTTCTTTGTATGCAACTAAAATTGAAGACAACGGCCATACCACGTTGAAAGCACCGGTTCTCGTCCGATACACGAATTTAAGCAATGTCGGGGGCGATTAGTAGGGTGAATGCTTGGGATCCCCGCGTGCCGTTGTCTCCTTTTTCGTGTCTTCTACCAACAAAATTAGTAGACAATTGTGAGGTTTAAGTACCATTGTTCAAACTTTTTCTTTTTGACCTGTAAGTATCGACGGTGCGTGAGAGTAAAAATTGGCTTATTACACGTTTTACTGTTTAACAGGCATCTAGTGTTCTTTGTATGCAACTAAAATTGAAGACAACGGCCATACCACGTTGAAAGCACCGGTTCTCGTCCGATACACGAATTTAAGCAATGTCGGGGGCGATTAGTAGGGTGAATGCTTGGGATCCCCCCGTGCCGTTGTCTCCTTTTTCGTGTCTTCTACCAACAAAATTAGTAGACAATTGTGAGGTTTTAAGTACCATTGTTCAAACTTTTTTCTTTTTTACCTGTAAGTATCGACGGTGCGTGAAGGTAAAAATTGGCTTATTACACGTTTTTCTGTTTAACAGGCATCTAGTGTTCTTTGTATGCAACTAAAATTGAAGACAACGGCCATACCACGTTGAAAGCACCGGTTCTCGTCCGATACACGAATTTAAGCAATGTCGGGGCGATTAGTAGGGTGAATGCTTGGGATCCCCGCGTGCCGTTGTCTCCTTTTTCGTGTCTTCTACCAACAAAATTAGTAGACAATTGTGAGGTTTTAAGTACCATTGTTCAAACTTTTTCTTTTTACCTGTAAGTATCGACGGTGCGTGAAGGTAAAAATTGGCTTATTACACGTTTTTCTGTTTAACAGGCATCTAGTGTTCTTTGTATGCAACTAAAATTGAAGACAACGGCCATACCACGTTGAAAGCACCGGTTCTCGTCCGATACACGAATTTAAGCAATGTCGGGGCGATTAGTAGGGTGAATGCTTGGGATCCCCGCGTGCCGTTGTCTCCTTTTTTCGTGTCTTCTACCAACAAAATTAGTAGACAATTGTGAGTTTTAAGTACCATTGTTCAAACTTTTTCTTTTTACCTGTAAGTATCGATAGTGCGTGAAGGTAAAAATTGACTTATTACACGTTTTTCTGTTTAACAGGCATCTAGTGTTCTTTGTATGCAACTAAAATTGAAGACAACGGCCATACCACGTTGAAAGCACCGGTTCTCGTCCGATACAAACATTTAAGCAATGTCGGGGGCGATTAGTAGGGTGAATGCTTGGGATCCCCGCGTGCCGTTGTCTCCTTTTTTCGTGTCTTCTACCAACAAAATTAGTAGACAATTGTGGTTTTAAGTACCATTGTTCAAACTTTTTTCTTTTTACCTGTAAGTATCGACGGTGCGTGAGGGTAAAAATTGGCTTATTACACGTTTTTCTGTTTAACAGGCATCTAGTGTTCTTTGTATGCAGCTAAAATTGAAGACAACGGCCATACCACGTTGAAAGCACCGGTTCTCGTCCGATACACGAATTTAAGCAATGTCGGGGGCGATTAGTAGGGTGAATGCTTGGGATCCCCGCGTGCCGTTGTCTCCTTTTTCGTGTCTTCTACCAACAAAATTAGTAGACAATTGTGAGGTTTTAAGTACCATTGTTCAAACTTTTTTTTTTTACCTGTAAGTATCGACGGTGCGTGAAGGTAAAAATTGGCATATTACACTTTTTTCTGTTTAACAGGCATCTAGCGTTCTTTGTATGCAACTAAAATTGAAGACAACGGCCATACCACGTTGAAAGCACCGGTTCTCGTCCGATACAAACATTTAAGCAATGTCGGGGCGATTAGTAGGGTGACCGCTTGGGATCCCCGCGTGCCGTTGTCTCCTTTTTCGTGTCTTCTACCAACAAAATTAGTAGACAATTGTGAGGTTGTAAGTACCATTGTTCAAACTTTTTTCTTTTTACCTGTAAGTATCGACGGTGCGTGAAGGTAAAAATTGCTTATTACCCGTTTTTTCTGTTTAACAGGCATCTAGCGTTCTTTGTATGCAACTAAAATAGAAGACAACGGCCATACCACGTTGAAAGCACCGGTTCTCGTCCGATACACGAATTTAAGCAATGTCGGGGGCGATTAGTAGGGTGACCGCTTGGGATCCCCGCGTGCCGTTGTCTCCTTTTTTCGTGTCTTCTACCAACAAAATTAGTAGACAATTGTGAGGTTTTAAGTACCATTGTTCAAACTTTTTCTTTTTTTACCTGTAAGTATCGATAGTGCGTGAAGGTAAAAATTGGCCCATACACGTTTTTCTGTTTAACAGGCATCTAGCGTTCTTTGTATGCAACTAAAATTGAAGACAACGGCCATACCACGTTGAAAGCACCGGTTCTCGTCCGATACACTAATTTAAGCAATGTCGGGGGCGATTAGAAGGGTGACCGCTTGGGATCCCCGCGTGCCGTTGTCTCCTTTTTCGTGTCTTCTACCAACAAAATTAGTAGACAATTGTGAGGTTGTAAGTACCATTGTTCAAACTTTTTTTTTTTTACCTGTAAGTATCGACGGTGCGTGAAGGTAAAAATAGGCATATTACACGTTTTTCTGTTTAACAGGCATCTAGTGTTCTTTGTATGCAGCTAAAATTGAAGACAACGGCCATACCACGTTGAAAGCACCGGTTCTCGTCCGATACACGAATTTAAGCAATGTCGGGGGCGATTAGTAGGGTGAATGCTTGGGATCCCCGCGTGCCGTTGTCTCCTTTTTTCGTGTCTTCTACCAACAAAATTAGTAGACAATTGTGAGGTTTTAAGTACCATTGTTCAAACTTTTTTCTTTTTACCTGTAAGTATCGACGGTGCGTGAAGGTAAAATTGGCTTATTACACGTTTTTACTGTTTAACAGGCATCTAGTGTTCTTTGTATGCAACTAAAATTGAAGACAACGGCCATACCACGTTGAAAGCACCGGTTCTCGTCCGATACACGAATTTAAGCAATGTCGGGGGCGATTAGTAGGGTGAATGCTTGGGATCCCCGCGTGCCGTTGTCTCCTTTTTCGTGTCTTCTACCAACAAAATTAGTAGACAATTGTGAGGTTTTAAGTACCATTGTTCAAACTTTTTTTTTTTACCTGTAAGTATCGACGGTGCGTGAAGGTAAAATTGGCAAATTACACGTTTTTCTGTTTAACAGGCATCTAGTGTTCTTTGTATGCAGCTAAAATTGAAGACAACGGCCATACCACGTTGAAAGCACCGGTTCTCGTCCGATACACGAATTTAAGCAATGTCGGGGGCGATTAGTAGGGTGAATGCTTGGGATCCCCGCGTGCCGTTGTCTCCTTTTTTCGTGTCTTCTACCAACAAAATTAGTAGACAATTGTGAGGTTTTAAGTACCATTGTTCAAACTTTTTTTTTTTTACCTGTAAGTATCGACGGTGCGTGAGGGTAAAAATTGGCTTATTACACGTTTTTCTGTTTAACAGGCATCTAGTGTTCTTTGTATGCAACTAAAATTGAAGACAACGGCCATACCACGTTGAAAGCACCGGTTCTCGTCCGATACACGAATTTAAGCAATGTCGGGGGCGATTAGTAGGGTGAATGCTTGGGATCCCCGCGTGCCGTTGTCTCCTTTTTCGTGTCTTCTACCAACAAAATTAGTAGACAATTGTGAGGTTTTAAGTACCATTGTTCAAACTTTTTCTTTTTACCTGTAAGTATCGACGGTGCGTGAAGGTAAAAATTGGCTTATTACACGTTTTTCTGTTTAACAGGCATCTAGTGTTCTTTGTATGCAACTAAAATTGAAGACAACGGCCATACCACGTTGAAAGCACCGGTTCTCGTCCGATACACGAATTTAAGCAATGTCGGGGGCGATTAGTAGGGTGAATGCTTGGGATCCCCGCGTGCCGTTGTCTCCTTTTTCGTGTCTTCTACCAACAAAATTAGTAGACAATTGTGAGGTTTTAAGTACCATTGTTCAAACTTTTTCTTTTTACCTGTAAGTATCGACGGTGCGTGAGGGTAAAATTGGCTTATTACACGTTTTTCTGTTTAACAGGCATCTAGTGTTCTTTGTATGCAACTAAAATTGCAGACAACGGCCATACCACGTTGAAAGCACCGGTTCTCGTCCGATACACGAATTTAAGCAATGTCGGGGGCGATTAGTAGGGGGTGAATGCTTGGGATCCCCGCGTGCCGTTGTCTCCTTTTTCGTGTCTTCTACCAACAAAATTAGTAGACAATTGTGAGGTTTTAAGTACCATTGTTCAAACTTTTTTTTTTTACCTGTAAGTATCGACGGTGCGTGAGGGTAAAAATTGGCTTATTACACGTTTTTCTGTTTAACAGGCATCTAGTGTTCTTTGTATGCAACTAAAATTGAAGACAACGGCCATACCACGTTGAAAGCACCGGTTCTCGTCCGATACACGAATTTAAACAATGTCGGGGGCGATTAGTAGGGTGAATGCTTGGGATCCCCGCGTGCCGTTGTCTCCTTTTTCGTGTCTTCTACCAACAAAATTAGTAGACAATTGTGAGGTTTTAAGTACCATTGTTCA
The DNA here is from genome assembly GCA_030710515.1 of Abscondita cerata. Lineage (NCBI taxonomy): Eukaryota > Metazoa > Arthropoda > Insecta > Coleoptera > Lampyridae > Abscondita > Abscondita cerata. The sequence continues at coordinate 73,649 of JALBCR010003625.1, read as the reverse complement.
AACTTTTCTTTTTACCTGTAAGTATCGACGGTGCGTGAGGGTAAAAATTGGCTTATTACACGTTTTTCTGTTTAACAGGCATCTAGTGTTCTTTGTATGCAACTAAAATTGAAGACAACGGCCATACCACGTTGAAAGCACCGGTTCTCGTCCGATACACGAATTTAAGCAATGTCGGGGCGATTAGTAGGGTGAATGCTTGGGATCCCCGCGTGCCGTTGTCTCCTTTTTCGTGTCTTCTACCAACAAAATTAGTAGACAATTGTGAGGTTTTAAGTACCATTGTTCAAACTTTTTACTTTTTACCTGTAAGTATCGACGGTGCGTGAGGGTAAAAATTGGCTTATTACACGTTTTTCTGTTTAACAGGCATCTAGTGTTCTTTGTATGCAACTAAAATTGAAGACAACGGCCATACCACGTTGAAAGCACCGGTTCTCGTCCGATACACGAATTTAAGCAATGTCGGGGCGATTAGTAGGGTGAATGCTTGGGATCCCCGCGTGCCGTTGTCTCCTTTTTCGTGTCTTCTACCAACAAAATTAGTAGACAATTGTGAGGTTTAAGTACCATTGTTCAAACTTTTTCTTTTTACCTGTAAGTATCGACGGTGCGTGAGGGAAAAATTGGCTTATTACACGTTTTTTCTGTTTAACAGGCATCTAGTGTTCTTTGTATGCAACTAAAATTGAAGACAACGGCCATACCACGTTGAAAGCACCGGTTCTCGTCCGATACACGAATTTAAGCAATGTCGGGGGCGATTAGTAGGGTGAATGCTTGGGATCCCCGCGTGCCGTTGTCTCCTTTTTCGTGTCTTCTACCAACAAAATTAGTAGACAATTGTGAGGTTTTAAGTACCATTGTTCAAACTTTTTTCTTTTTTACCTGTAAGTATCGACGGTGCGTGAAGGTAAAATTGGCTTATTACACGTTTTTCTGTTTAACAGGCATCTAGTGTTCTTTGTATGCAACTAAAATTGAAGACAACGGCCATACCACGTTGAAAGCACCGGTTCTCGTCCGATACACGAATTTAAGCAATGTCGGGGGCGATTAGTAGGGTGAATGCTTGGGATCCCCGCGTGCCGTTGTCTCCTTTTTTCGTGTCTTCTACCAACAAAATTAGTAGACAATTGTGAGGTTTTAAGTACCATTGTTCAAACTTTTTCTTTTTTACCTGTAAGTATCGACGGTGCGTGAAGGTAAAAATTGGCTTATTACACGTTTTTTCTGTTTAACAGGCATCTAGTGTTCTTTGTATGCAACTAAAATTGAAGACAACGGCCATACCACGTTGAAAGCACCGGTTCTCGTCCGATACACGAATTTAAGCAATGTCGGGGCGATTAGTAGGGTGAATGCTTGGGATCCCCGCGTGCCGTTGTCTCCTTTTTCGTGTCTTCTACCAACAAAATTAGTAGACAATTGTGAGGTTTTAAGTACCATTGTTCAAACTTTTTCTTTTTACCTGTAAGTATCGACGGTGCGTGAGGGTAAAAATTGGCTTATTACACGTTTTTCTGTTTAACAGGCATCTAGTGTTCTTTGTATGCAACTAAAATTGAAGACAACGGCCATACCACGTTGAAAGCACCGGTTCTCGTCCGATACACGAATTTAAGCAATGTCGGGGGCGATTAGTAGGGTGAATGCTTGGGATCCCCGCGTGCCGTTGTCTCCTTTTTTCGTGTCTTCTACCAACAAAATTAGTAGACAATTGTGAGGTTTTAAGTACCATTGTTCAAACTTTTTCTTTTTACCTGTAAGTATCGACGGTGCGTGAAGGTAAAAATTGGCTTATTACACGTTTTTTCTGTTTAACAGGCATCTAGTGTTCTTTGTATGCAACTAAAATTGAAGACAACGGCCATACCACGTTGAAAGCACCGGTTCTCGTCCGATACACGAATTTAAGCAATGTCGGGGGCGATTAGTAGGGTGAATGCTTGGGATCCCCGCGTGCCGTTGTCTCCTTTTTCGTGTCTTCTACCAACAAAATTAGTAGACAATTGTGAGGTTTTAAGTACCATTGTTCAAACTTTTTCTTTTTTACCTGTAAGTATCGACGGAGCGTGAAGGTAAAAATTGGCTTATTACACGTTTTTTCTGTTTAACAGGCATCTAGTGTTCTTTGTATGCAACTAAAATTGAAGACAACGGCCATACCACGTTGAAAGCACCGGTTCTCGTCCGATACACGAATTTAAGCAATGTCGGGGGCGATTAGTAGGGTGAATGCTTGGGATCCCCGCGTGCCGTTGTCTCCTTTTTCGTGTCTTCTACCAACAAAATTAGTAGACAATTGTGAGGTTTTAAGTACCATTGTTCAAACTTTTTCTTTTTTACCTGTAAGTATCGACGGTGCGTGAAGGTAAAAATTGGCTTATTACACGTTTTTCTGTTTAACAGGCATCTAGTGTTCTTTGTATGCAACTAAAATTGAAGACAACGGCCATACCACGTTGAAAGCACCGGTTCTCGTCCGATACACGAATTTAAGCAATGTCGGGGGCGATTAGTAGGGTGAATGCTTGGGATCCCCGCGTGCCGTTGTCTCCTTTTTCGTGTCTTCTACCAACAAAATTAGTAGACAATTGTGAGGTTTTAAGTACCATTGTTCAAACTTTTTCTTTTTTACCTGTAAGTATCGACGGTGCGTGAAGGTAAAAATTGGCTTATTACACGTTTTTCTGTTTAACAGGCATCTAGTGTTCTTTGTATGCAACTAAAATTGAAGACAACGGCCATACCACGTTGAAAGCACCGGTTCTCGTCCGATACACGAATTTAAGCAATGTCGGGGGCGATTAGTAGGGTGAATGCTTGGGATCCCCGCGTGCCGTTGTCTCCTTTTTCGTGTCTTCTACCAACAAAATTAGTAGACAATTGTGAGGTTTAAGTACCATTGTTCAAACTTTTTCTTTTTACCTGTAAGTATCGACGGTGCGTGAAGGTAAAAATTGGCTTATTACACGTTTTTCTGTTTAACAGGCATCTAGTGTTCTTTGTATGCAACTAAAATTGAAGACAACGGCCATACCACGTTGAAAGCACCGGTTCTCGTCCGATACACGAATTTAAGCAATGTCGGGGCGATTAGTAGGGTGAATGCTTGGGATCCCCGCGTGCCGTTGTCTCCTTTTTCGTGTCTTCTACCAACAAAATTAGTAGACAATTGTGAGGTTTAAAGTACCATTGTTCAAACTTTTTCTTTTTTACCTGTAAGTATCGACGGTGCGTGAAGGTAAAATTGGCTTATTACGCGTTTTTCTGTTTAACAGGCATCTAGTGTTCTTTGTATGCAACTAAAATTGAAGACAACGGCCATACCACGTTGAAAGCACCGGTTCTCGTCCGATACACGAATTTAAGCAATGTCGGGGGCGATTAGTAGGGTGAATGCTTGGGATCCCCGCGTGCCGTTGTCTCCTTTTTCGTGTCTTCTACCAACAAAATTAGTAGACAATTGTGAGGTTTTAAGTACCATTGTTCAAACTTTTTCTTTTTACCTGTAAGTATCGACGGTGCGTGAAGGTAAAAATTGGCTTATTACACGTTTTTTCTGTTTAACAGGCATCTAGTGTTCTTTGTATGCAACTAAAATTGAAGACAACGGCCATACCACGTTGAAAGCACCGGTTCTCGTCCGATACACGAATTTAAGCAATGTCGGGGGCGATTAGTAGGGTGAATGCTTGGGATCCCCGCGTGCCGTTGTCTCCTTTTTCGTGTCTTCTACCAACAAAATTAGTAGACAATTGTGAGGTTTAAGTACCATTGTTCAAACTTTTTCTTTTTACCTGTAAGTATCGACGGTGCGTGAAGGTAAAAATTGGCTTATTACACGTTTTTCTGTTTAACAGGCATCTAGTGTTCTTTGTATGCAACTAAAATTGAAGACAACGGCCATACCACGTTGAAAGCACCGGTTCTCGTCCGATACACGAGTTTAAGCAATGTCGGGGGCGATTAGTAGGGTGAATGCTTGGGATCCCCGCTTGCCGTTGTCTCCTTTTTCGTGTCTTCTACCAACAAAATTAGTAGACAATTGTGAGGTTTTAAGTACCATTGTTCAAACTTTTTCTTTTTACCTGTAAGTATCGACGGTGCGTGAAGGTAAAATTGGCTTATTACACGTTTTTCTGTTTAACAGGCATCTAGTGTTCTTTGTATGCAACTAAAATTGAAGACAACGGCCATACCACGTTGAAAGCACCGGTTCTCGTCCGATACACGAATTTAAGCAATGTCGGGGGCGATTAGTAGGGTGAATGCTTGGGATCCCCGCGTGCCGTTGTCTCCTTTTTTTCGTGTCTTCTACCAACAAAATTAGTAGACAATTGTGAGGTTTTGGGCAAGTACCATTGTTCAAACTTTTTCTTTTTACCTGTAAGTATCGACGGTGCGTGAAGGTAAAAATTGGCTTATTACACGTTTTTTCTGTTTAACAGGCATCTAGTGTTCTTTGTATGCAACTAAAAGTTGAAGACAACGGCCATACCACGTTGAAAGCACCGGTTCTCGTCCGATACACGAATTTAAGCAATGTCGGGGGCGATTAGTAGGGTGAATGCTTGGGATCCCCGCGTGCCGTTGTCTCCTTTTTTCGTGTCTTCTACCAACAAAATTAGTAGACAATTGTGAGGTTTTAAGTACCATTGTTCAAACTTTTTCTTTTTACCTGTAAGTATCGACGGTGCGTGAAGGTAAAATTGGCTTATTACATTTTTTTCTGTTTAACAGGCATCTAGTGTTCTTTGTATGCAACTAAAATTGAAGACAACGGCCATACCACGTTGAAAGCACCGGTTCTCGTCCGATACACGAATTTAAGCAATGTCGGGGGCGATTAGTAGGGTGAATGCTTGGGATCCCCGCGTGCCGTTGTCTCCTTTTTCGTGTCTTCTACCAACAAAATTAGTAGACAATTGTGAGGTTTTAAGTACCATTGTTCAAACTTTTTCTTTTTTACCTGTAAGTATCGACGGTGCGTGAAGGTAAAATTGGCTTATTACACGTTTTTCTGTTTAACAGGCATCTAGTGTTCTTTGTATGCAACTAAAGTTGAAGACAACGGCCATACCACGTTGAAAGCACCGGTTCTCGTCCGATACACGAATTTAAGCAATGTCGGGGGCGATTAGTAGGGTGAATGCTTGGGATCCCCGCGTGCCGTTGTCTCCTTTTTCGTGTCTTCTACCAACAAAATTAGTAGACAATTGTGAGGTTTAAAGTACCATTGTTCAAACTTTTTCTTTTTTACCTGTAAGTATCGACGGTGCGTGAAGGTAAAAATTGGCTTATTACACGTTTTTCTGTTTAACAGGCATCTAGTGTTCTTTGTATGCAACTAAAATTGAAGACAACGGCCATACCACGTTGAAAGCACCGGTTCTCGTCCGATACACGAATTTAAGCAATGTCGGGGGCGATTAGTAGGGTGAATGCTTGGGATCCCCGCGTGCCGTTGTCTCCTTTTTCGTGTCTTCTACCAACAAAATTAGTAGACAATTGTGAGGTTTTAAGTACCATTGTTCAAACTTTTTCTTTTTTACCTGTAAGTATCGACGGTGCGTGAAGGTAAAATTGGCTTATTACACGTTTTTTCTGTTTAACAGGCATCTAGTGTTCTTTGTATGCAACTAAAATTGAAGACAACGGCCATACCACGTTGAAAGCACCGGTTCTCGTCCGATACACGAATTTAAGCAATGTCGGGGGCGATTTAGTAGGGTGAATGCTTGGGATCCCCGCGTGCCGTTGTCTCCTTTTTCGTGTCTTCTACCAACAAAATTAGTAGACAATTGTGAGGTTTAAGTACCATTGTTCAAACTTTTTTCTTTTTACCTGTAAGTATCGACGGTGCGTGAGGGTAAAAATTGGCTTATTACACGTTTTTTCTGTTTAACAGGCATCTAGTGTTCTTTGTATGCAACTAAAATTGAAGACAACGGCCATACCACGTTGAAAGCACCGGTTCTCGTCCGATACACGAATTTAAGCAATGTCGGGGGCGATTAGTAGGGTGAATGCTTGGGATCCCCGCGTGCCGTTGTCTCCTTTTTCGTGTCTTCTACCAACAAAATTAGTAGACAATTGTGAGGTTTTAAGTACCATTGTTCAAACTTTTTCTTTTTACCTGTAAGTATCGACGGTGCGTGAGGTAAAAATTGGCTTATTACACGTTTTTTCTGTTTAACAGGCATCTAGTGTTCTTTGTATGCAACTAAAATTGAAGACAACGGCCATACCACGTTGAAAGCACCGGTTCTCGTCCGATACACGAATTTAAGCAATGTCGGGGGCGATTAGTAGGGTGAATGCTTGGGATCCCCGCGTGCCGTTGTCTCCTTTTTTCGTGTCTTCTACCAACAAAATTAGTAGACAATTGTGAGGTTTTAAGTACCATTGTTCAAACTTTTTCTTTTTACCTGTAAGTATCGACGGTGCGTGAAGGTAAAAATTGGCTTATTACACGTTTTTTCTGTTTAACAGGCATCTAGTGTTCTTTGTATGCAACTAAAATTGAAGACAACGGCCATACCACGTTGAAAGCACCGGTTCTCGTCCGATACACGAATTTAAGCAATGTCGGGGGCGATTAGTAGGGTGAATGCTTGGGATCCCCGCGTGCCGTTGTCTCCTTTTTTCGTGTCTTCTACCAACAAAATTAGTAGACAATTGTGAGGTTTTAAGTACCATTGTTCAAACTTTTTCTTTTTACCTGTAAGTATCGACGGTGCGTGAAGGTAAAAATTGGCTTATTACACGTTTTTTCTGTTTAACAGGCATCTAGTGTTCTTTGTATGCAACTAAAATTGAAGACAACGGCCATACCACGTTGAAAGCACCGGTTCTCGTCCGATACACGAATTTAAGCAATGTCGGGGGCGATTAGTAGGGTGAATGCTTGGGATCCCCGCGTGCCGTTGTCTCCTTTTTCGTGTCTTCTACCAACAAAATTAGTAGACAATTGTGAGGTTTTAAGTACCATTGTTCAAACTTTTTCTTTTTACCTGTAAGTATCGACGGTGCGTGAAGGTAAAAATTGGCTTATTACACGTTTTTTTCTGTTTAACAGGCATCTAGTGTTCTTTGTATGCAACTAAAATTGAAGACAACGGCCATACCACGTTGAAAGCACCGGTTCTCGTCCGATACACGAATTTAAGCAATGTCGGGGGCGATTAGTAGGGTGAATGCTTGGGATCCCCGCGTGCCGTTGTCTCCTTTTTCGTGTCTTCTACCAACAAAATTAGTAGACAATTGTGAGGTTTTAAGTACCATTGTTCAAACTTTTTCTTTTTACCTGTAAGTATCGACGGTGCGTGAGGGTAAAAATTGGCTTATTACACGTTTTTCTGTTTAACAGGCATCTAGTGTTCTTTGTATGCAACTAAAATTGAAGACAACGGCCATACCACGTTGAAAGCACCGGTTCTCGTCCGATACACGAATTTAAGCAATGTCGGGGGCGATTAGTAGGGTGAATGCTTGGGATCCCCGCGTGCCGTTGTCTCCTTTTTTCGTGTCTTCTACCAACAAAATTAGTAGACAATTGTGAGGTTTTAAGTACCATTGTTCAAACTTTTTCTTTTTACCTGTAAGTATCGACGGTGCGTGAAGGTAAAAATTGGCTTATTACACGTTTTTTCTGTTTAACAGGCATCTAGTGTTCTTTGTATGCAACTAAAATTGAAGACAACGGCCATACCACGTTGAAAGCACCGGTTCTCGTCCGATACACGAATTTAAGCAATGTCGGGGGCGATTAGTAGGGTGAATGCTTGGGATCCCCGCGTGCCGTTGTCTCCTTTTTTCGTGTCTTCTACCAACAAAATTAGTAGACAATTGTGAGGTTTTAAGTACCATTGTTCAAACTTTTTCTTTTTTACCTGTAAGTATCGACGGTGCGTGAGGGTAAAAATTGGCTTATTACACGTTTTTTCAGTATAACAGGCATCTAGTGTTCTTTGTATGCAACTAAAATTGAAGACAACGGCCATACCACGTTGAAAGCACCGGTTCTCGTCCGATACACGAATTTAAGCAATGTCGGGGGCGATTAGTAGGGTGAATGCTTGGGATCCCCGCGTGCCGTTTTCTCCTTTTTTCGTGTCTTCTACCAACAAAATTAGTAGACAATTGTGAGGTTTTAAGTACCATTGTTCAAACTTTTTCTTTTTTACCTGTAAGTATCGACGGTGCGTGAAGGTAAAAATTGGCTTATTACACGTTTTTTCTGTTTAACAGGCATCTAGTGTTCTTTGTATGCAACTAAAATTGAAGACAACGGCCATACCACGTTGAAAGCACCGGTTCTCGTCCGATACACGAATTTAAGCAATGTCGGGGGCGATTAGTAGGGTGAATGCTTGGGATCCCCGCGTGCCGTTTTCTCCTTTTTCGTGTCTTCTACCAACAAAATTAGTAGACAATTGTGAGGTTTTAAGTACCATTGTTCAAACTTTTTCTTTTTTACCTGTAAGTATCGACGGTGCGTGAGGGTAAAAATTGGCTTATTACACGTTTTTTCTGTATAACAGGCATCTAGTGTTCTTTGTATGCAACTAAAATTGAAGACAACGGCCATACCACGTTGAAAGCACCGGTTCTCGTCCGATACACGAATTTAAGCAATGTCGGGGGCGATTAGTAGGGTGAATGCTTGGGATCCCCGCGTGCCGTTGTCTCCTTTTTTCGTGTCTTCTACCAACAAAATTAGTAGACAATTGTGAGGTTTTAAGTACCATTGTTCAAACTTTTTCTTTTTACCTGTAAGTATCGACGGTGCGTGAGGGTAAAATTGGCTTATTACACGTTTTTTCTGTTTAACAGGCATCTAGTGTTCTTTGTATGCAACTAAAATTGAAGACAACGGCCATACCACGTTGAAAGCACCGGTTCTCGTCCGATACACGAATTTAAGCAATGTCGGGGGCGATTAGTAGGGTGAATGCTTGGGATCCCCGCGTGCCGTTGTCTCCTTTTTCGTGTCTTCTACCAACAAAATTAGTAGACAATTGTGAGGTTTTAAGTACCATTGTTCAAACTTTTTCTTTTTACCTGTAAGTATCGACGGTGCGTGAGGGTAAAAATTGGCTTATTACACGTTTTTTCTGTTTAACAGGCATCTAGTGTTCTTTGTATGCAACTAAAATTGAAGACAACGGCCATACCACGTTGAAAGCACCGGTTCTCGTCCGATACACGAATTTAAGCAATGTCGGGGGCGATTAGTAGGGTGAATGCTTGGGATCCCCGCGTGCCGTTGTCTCCTTTTTCGTGTCTTCTACCAACAAAATTAGTAGACAATTGTGAGGTTTTAAGTACCATTGTTCAAACTTTTTTTTTTTACCTGTAAGTATCGACGGTGCGTGAGGGTAAAAATTGGCTTATTACACGTTTTTTCTGTTTAACAGGCATCTAGTGTTCTTTGTATGCAACTAAAATTGAAGACAACGGCCATACCACGTTGAAAGCACCGGTTCTCGTCCGATACACGAATTTAAGCAATGTCGGGGGCGATTAGTAGGGTGAATGCTTGGGATCCCCGCGTGCCGTTGTCTCCTTTTTTCGTGTCTTCTACCAACAAAATTAGTAGACAATTGTGAGGTTTTAAGTACCATTGTTCAAACTTTTTCTTTTTACCTGTAAGTATCGACGGTGCGTGAAGGTAAAAATTGGCTTATTACACGTTTTTTCTGTTTAACAGGCATCTAGTGTTCTTTGTATGCAACTAAAATTGAAGACAACGGCCATACCACGTTGAAAGCACCGGTTCTCGTCCGATACACGAATTTAAGCAATGTCGGGGGCGATTAGTAGGGTGAATGCTTGGGATCCCCGCGTGCCGTTGTCTCCTTTTTTCGTGTCTTCTACCAACAAAATTAGTAGACAATTGTGAGGTTTTAAGTACCATTGTTCAAACTTTTTCTTTTTACCTGTAAGTATCGACGGTGCGTGAGGGTAAAAATTGGCTTATTACACGTTTTTTCTGTTTAACAGGCATCTAGTGTTCTTTGTATGCAACTAAAATTGAAGACAACGGCCATACCACGTTGAAAGCACCGGTTCTCGTCCGATACACGAATTTAAGCAATGTCGGGGGCGATTAGTAGGGTGAATGCTTGGGATCCCCGCGTGCCGTTGTCTCCTTTTTCGTGTCTTCTACCAACAAAATTAGTAGACAATTGTGAGGTTTTAAGTACCATTGTTCAAACTTTTTCTTTTTACCTGTAAGTATCGACGGTGCGTGAAGGTAAAATTGGCTTATTACACGTTTTTTCTGTTTAACAGGCATCTAGTGTTCTTTGTATGCAACTAAAATTGAAGACAACGGCCATACCACGTTGAAAGCACCGGTTCTCGTCCGATACACGAATTTAAGCAATGTCGGGGGCGATTAGTAGGGTGAATGCTTGGGATCCCCGCGTGCCGTTGTCTCCTTTTTCGTGTCTTCTACCAACAAAATTAGTAGACAATTGTGAGGTTTTAAGTACCATTGTTCAAACTTTTTCTTTTTTACCTGTAAGTATCGACGGTGCGTGAGGGTAAAATTGGCTTATTACACGTTTTTTCTGTTTAACAGGCATCTAGTGTTCTTTGTATGCAACTAAAATTGAAGACAACGGCCATACCACGTTGAAAGCACCGGTTCTCGTCCGATACACGAATTTAAGCAATGTCGGGGGCGATTAGTAGGGTGAATGCTTGGGATCCCCGCGTGCCGTTGTCTCCTTTTTCGTGTCTTCTACCAACAAAATTAGTAGACAATTGTGAGGTTTTAAGTACCATTGTTCAAACTTTTTCTTTTTACCTGTAAGTATCGACGGTGCGTGAAGGTAAAAATTGGCTTATTACACGTTTTTTCTGTTTAACAGGCATCTAGTGTTCTTTGTATGCAACTAAAATTGAAGACAACGGCCATACCACGTTGAAAGCACCGGTTCTCGTCCGATACACGAATTTAAGCAATGTCGGGGGCGATTAGTAGGGTGAATGCTTGGGATCCCCGCGTGCCGTTGTCTCCTTTTTCGTGTCTTCTACCAACAAAATTAGTAGACAATTGTGAGGTTTTAAGTACCATTGTTCAAACTTTTTCTTTTTACCTGTAAGTATCGACGGTGCGTGAAGGTAAAAATTGGCTTATTACACGTTTTTTCTGTTTAACAGGCATCTAGTGTTCTTTGTATGCAACTAAAATTGAAGACAACGGCCATACCACGTTGAAAGCACCGGTTCTCGTCCGATACACGAATTTAAGCAATGTCGGGGGCGATTAGTAGGGTGAATGCTTGGGATCCCCGCGTGCCGTTGTCTCCTTTTTTCGTGTCTTCTACCAACAAAATTAGTAGACAATTGTGAGGTTTTAAGTACCATTGTTCAAACTTTTTCTTTTTACCTGTAAGTATCGACGGTGCGTGAAGGTAAAATTGGCTTATTACACGTTTTTTCTGTTTAACAGGCATCTAGTGTTCTTTGTATGCAACTAAAATTGAAGACAACGGCCATACCACGTTGAAAGCACCGGTTCTCGTCCGATACACGAATTTAAGCAATGTCGGGGGCGATTAGTAGGGTGAATGCTTGGGATCCCCGCGTGCCGTTGTCTCCTTTTTTCGTGTCTTCTACCAACAAAATTAGTAGACAATTGTGAGGTTTTAAGTACCATTGTTCAAACTTTTTCTTTTTACCTGTAAGTATCGACGGTGCGTGAGGGTAAAATTGGCTTATTACACGTTTTTTCTGTTTAACAGGCATCTAGTGTTCTTTGTATGCAACTAAAATTGAAGACAACGGCCATACCACGTTGAAAGCACCGGTTCTCGTCCGATACACGAATTTAAGCAATGTCGGGGGCGATTAGTAGGGTGAATGCTTGGGATCCCCGCGTGCCGTTGTCTCCTTTTTTCGTGTCTTCTACCAACAAAATTAGTAGACAATTGTGAGGTTTTAAGTACCATTGTTCAAACTTTTTCTTTTTACCTGTAAGTATCGACGGTGCGTGAGGGTAAAATTGGCTTATTACACGTTTTTTTCTGTTTAACAGGCATCTAGTGTTCTTTGTATGCAACTAAAATTGAAGACAACGGCCATACCACGTTGAAAGCACCGGTTCTCGTCCGATACACGAATTTAAGCAATGTCGGGGGCGATTAGTAGGGTGAATGCTTGGGATCCCCGCGTGCCGTTGTCTCCTTTTTTCGTGTCTTCTACCAACAAAATTAGTAGACAATTGTGAGGTTTTAAGTACCATTGTTCAAACTTTTTCTTTTTACCTGTAAGTATCGACGGTGCGTGAGGGTAAAAATTGGCTTATTACACGTTTTTTCTGTTTAACAGGCATCTAGTGTTCTTTGTATGCAACTAAAATTGAAGACAACGGCCATACCACGTTGAAAGCACCGGTTCTCGTCCGATACACGAATTTAAGCAATGTCGGGGGCGATTAGTAGGGTGAATGCTTGGGATCCCCGCGTGCCGTTGTCTCCTTTTTTCGTGTCTTCTACCAACAAAATTAGTAGACAATTGTGAGGTTTTAAGTACCATTGTTCAAACTTTTTCTTTTTACCTGTAAGTATCGACGGTGCGTGAGGGTAAAAATTGGCTTATTACACGTTTTTTCTGTTTAACAGGCATCTAGTGTTCTTTGTATGCAACTAAAATTGAAGACAACGGCCATACCACGTTGAAAGCACCGGTTCTCGTCCGATACACGAATTTAAGCAATGTCGGGGGCGATTAGTAGGGTGAATGCTTGGGATCCCCGCGTGCCGTTGTCTCCTTTTTTCGTGTCTTCTACCAACAAAATTAGTAGACAATTGTGAGGTTTTAAGTACCATTGTTCAAACTTTTTCTTTTTACCTGTAAGTATCGACGGTGCGTGAGGGTAAAATTGGCTTATTACACGTTTTTTCTGTTTAACAGGCATCTAGTGTTCTTTGTATGCAACTAAAATTGAAGACAACGGCCATACCACGTTGAAAGCACCGGTTCTCGTCCGATACACGAATTTAAGCAATGTCGGGGGCGATTAGTAGGGTGAATGCTTGGGATCCCCGCGTGCCGTTGTCTCCTTTTTCGTGTCTTCTACCAACAAAATTAGTAGACAATTGTGAGGTTTTAAGTACCATTGTTCAAACTTTTTCTTTTTACCTGTAAGTATCGACGGTGCGTGAGGGTAAAATTGGCTTATTACACGTTTTTTCTGTTTAACAGGCATCTAGTGTTCTTTGTATGCAACTAAAATTGCAGACAACGGCCATACCACGTTGAAAGCACCGGTTCTCGTCCGATACACGAATTTAAGCAATGTCGGGGGCGATTAGTAGGGTGAATGCTTGGGATCCCCGCGTGCCGTTGTCTCCTTTTTCGTGTCTTCTACCAACAAAATTAGTAGACAATTGTGAGGTTTTAAGTACCATTGTTCAAACTTTTTCTTTTTACCTGTAAGTATCGACGGTGCGTGAGGGTAAAATTGGCTTATTACACGTTTTTTCTGTTTAACAGGCATCTAGTGTTCTTTGTATGCAACTAAAATTGCAGACAACGGCCATACCACGTTGAAAGCACCGGTTCTCGTCCGATACACGAATTTAAGCAATGTCGGGGGCGATTAGTAGGGTGAATGCTTGGGATCCCCGCGTGCCGTTGTCTCCTTTTTTCGTGTCTTCTACCAACAAAATTAGTAGACAATTGTGAGGTTTTAAGTACCATTGTTCAAACTTTTTCTTTTTACCTGTAAGTATCGACGGTGCGTGAGGGTAAAATTGGCTTATTACACGTTTTTTCTGTTTAACAGGCATCTAGTGTTCTTTGTATGCAACTAAAATTGCAGACAACGGCCATACCACGTTGAAAGCACCGGTTCTCGTCCGATACACGAATTTAAACAATGTCGGGGGCGATTAGTAGGGTGAATGCTTGGGATCCCCGCGTGCCGTTGTCTCCTTTTTCGTGTCTTCTACCAACAAAATTAGTAGACAATTGTGAGGTTTTAAGTACCATTGTTCAAACTTTTTCTTTTTACCTGTAAGTATCGACGGTGCGTGAGGGTAAAATTGGCTTATTACACGTTTTTTCTGTTTAACAGGCATCTAGTGTTCTTTGTATGCAACTAAAATTGCAGACAACGGCCATACCACGTTGAAAGCACCGGTTCTCGTCCGATACACGAATTTAAACAATGTCGGGGGCGATTAGTAGGGTGAATGCTTGGGATCCCCGCGTGCCGTTGTCTCCTTTTTTCGTGTCTTCTACCAACAAAATTAGTAGACAATTGTGAGGTTTTAAGTACCATTGTTCAAACTTTTTCTTTTTACCTGTAAGTATCGACGGTGCGTGAGGGTAAAATTGGCTTATTACACGTTTTTTCTGTTTAACAGGCATCTAGTGTTCTTTGTATGCAACTAAAATTGCAGACAACGGCCATACCACGTTGAAAGCACCGGTTCTCGTCCGATACACGAATTTAAGCAATGTCGGGGGCGATTAGTAGGGTGAATGCTTGGGATCCCCGCGTGCCGTTGTCTCCTTTTTTCGTGTCTTCTACCAACAAAATTAGTAGACAATTGTGAGGTTTTAAGTACCATTGTTCAAACTTTTTCTTTTTTACCTGTAAGTATCGACGGTGCGTGAGGGTAAAATTGGCTTATTACACGTTTTTTCTGTTTAACAGGCATCTAGTGTTCTTTGTATGCAACTAAAATTGCAGACAACGGCCATACCACGTTGAAAGCACCTGTTCTCGTCCGATACACGAATTTAAACAATGTCGGGGGCGATTAGTAGGGTGAATGCTTGGGATCCCCGCGTGCCGTTGTCTCCTTTTTCGTGTCTTCTACCAACAAAATTAGTAGACAATTGTGAGGTTTTAAGTACCATTGTTCAAACTTTTTCTTTTTTACCTGTAAGTATCGACGGTGCGTGAGGGTAAAAATTGGCTTATTACACGTTTTTTCTGTTTAACAGGCATCTAGTGTTCTTTGTATGCAACTAAAATTGCAGACAACGGCCATACCACGTTGAAAGCACCGGTTCTCGTCCGATACACGAATTTAAGCAATGTCGGGGGCGATTAGTAGGGTGAATGCTTGGGATCCCCGCGTGCCGTTGTCTCCTTTTTTCGTGTCTTCTACCAACAAAATTAGTAGACAATTGTGAGGTTTTAAGTACCATTGTTCAAACTTTTTCTTTTTACCTGTAAGTATCGACGGTGCGTGAGGGTAAAATTGGCTTATTACACGTTTTTTCTGTTTAACAGGCATCTAGTGTTCTTTGTATGCAACTAAAATTGCAGACAACGGCCATACCACGTTGAAAGCACCGGTTCTCGTCCGATACACGAATTTAAGCAATGTCGGGGGCGATTAGTAGGGTGAATGCTTGGGATCCCCGCGTGCCGTTGTCTCCTTTTTTCGTGTCTTCTACCAACAAAATTAGTAGACAATTGTGAGGTTTTAAGTACCATTGTTCAAACTTTTTCTTTTTACCTGTAAGTATCGACGGTGCGTGAGGGTAAAATTGGCTTATTACACGTTTTTTCTGTTTAACAGGCATCTAGTGTTCTTTGTATGCAACTAAAATTGCAGACAACGGCCATACCACGTTGAAAGCACCGGTTCTCGTCCGATACACGAATTTAAACAATGTCGGGGGCGATTAGTAGGGTGAATGCTTGGGATCCCCGCGTGCCGTTGTCTCCTTTTTTCGTGTCTTCTACCAACAAAATTAGTAGACAATTGTGAGGTTTTAAGTACCATTGTTCAAACTTTTTCTTTTTACCTGTAAGTATCGACGGTGCGTGAGGGTAAAAATTGGCTTATTACACGTTTTTTTCTGTTTAACAGGCATCTAGTGTTCTTTGTATGCAACTAAAATTGCAGACAACGGCCATACCACGTTGAAAGCACCTGTTCTCGTCCGATACACGAATTTAAACAATGTCGGGGGCGATTAGTAGGGTGAATGCTTGGGATCCCCGCGTGCCGTTGTCTCCTTTTTTCGTGTCTTCTACCAACAAAATTAGTAGACAATTGTGAGGTTTTAAGTACCATTGTTCAAACTTTTTCTTTTTACCTGTAAGTATCGACGGTGCGTGAGGGTAAAATTGGCTTATTACACGTTTTTTCTGTTTAACAGGCATCTAGTGTTCTTTGTATGCAACTAAAATTGCAGACAACGGCCATACCACGTTGAAAGCACCTGTTCTCGTCCGATACACGAATTTAAACAATGTCGGGGGCGATTAGTAGGGTGAATGCTTGGGATCCCCGCGTGCCGTTGTCTCCTTTTTTCGTGTCTTCTACCAACAAAATTAGTAGACAATTGTGAGGTTTTAAGTACCATTGTTCAAACTTTTTCTTTTTTACCTGTAAGTATCGACGGTGCGTGAGGGTAAAAATTGGCTTATTACACGTTTTTTTCTGTTTAACAGGCATCTAGTGTTCTTTGTATGCAACTAAAATTGCAGACAACGGCCATACCACGTTGAAAGCACCGGTTCTCGTCCGATACACGAATTTAAGCAATGTCGGGGGCGATTAGTAGGGTGAATGCTTGGGATCCCCGCGTGCCGTTGTCTCCTTTTTTCGTGTCTTCTACCAACAAAATTAGTAGACAATTGTGAGGTTTTAAGTACCATTGTTCAAACTTTTTCTTTTTTACCTGTAAGTATCGACGGTGCGTGAGGGTAAAAATTGGCTTATTACACGTTTTTTCTGTTTAACAGGCATCTAGTGTTCTTTGTATGCAACTAAAATTGCAGACAACGGCCATACCACGTTGAAAGCACCTGTTCTCGTCCGATACACGAATTTAAACAATGTCGGGGGCGATTAGTAGGGTGAATGCTTGGGATCCCCGCGTGCCGTTGTCTCCTTTTTTCGTGTCTTCTACCAACAAAATTAGTAGACAATTGTGAGGTTTTAAGTACCATTGTTCAAACTTTTTCTTTTTTACCTGTAAGTATCGACGGTGCGTGAGGGTAAAAATTGGCTTATTACACGTTTTTTCTGTTTAACAGGCATCTAGTGTTCTTTGTATGCAACTAAAATTGCAGACAACGGCCATACCACGTTGAAAGCACCTGTTCTCGTCCGATACACGAATTTAAACAATGTCGGGGGCGATTAGTAGGGTGAATGCTTGGGATCCCCGCGTGCCGTTGTCTCCTTTTTTCGTGTCTTCTACCAACAAAATTAGTAGACAATTGTGAGGTTTTAAGTACCATTGTTCAAACTTTTTCTTTTTACCTGTAAGTATCGACGGTGCGTGAGGGTAAAATTGGCTTATTACACGTTTTTTCTGTTTAACAGGCATCTAGTGTTCTTTGTATGCAACTAAAATTGCAGACAACGGCCATACCACGTTGAAAGCACCTGTTCTCGTCCGATACACGAATTTAAACAATGTCGGGGGCGATTAGTAGGGTGAATGCTTGGGATCCCCGCGTGCCGTTGTCTCCTTTTTTCGTGTCTTCTACCAACAAAATTAGTAGACAATTGTGAGGTTTTAAGTACCATTGTTCAAACTTTTTCTTTTTACCTGTAAGTATCGACGGTGCGTGAGGGTAAAATTGGCTTATTACACGTTTTTTCTGTTTAACAGGCATCTAGTGTTCTTTGTATGCAACTAAAATTGCAGACAACGGCCATACCACGTTGAAAGCACCTGTTCTCGTCCGATACACGAATTTAAACAATGTCGGGGGCGATTAGTAGGGTGAATGCTTGGGATCCCCGCGTGCCGTTGTCTCCTTTTTCGTGTCTTCTACCAACAAAATTAGTAGACAATTGTGAGGTTTTAAGTACCATTGTTCAAACTTTTTCTTTTTACCTGTAAGTATCGACGGTGCGTGAGGGTAAAATTGGCTTATTACACGTTTTTTCTGTTTAACAGGCATCTAGTGTTCTTTGTATGCAACTAAAATTGCAGACAACGGCCATACCACGTTGAAAGCACCTGTTCTCGTCCGATACACGAATTTAAACAATGTCGGGGGCGATTAGTAGGGTGAATGCTTGGGATCCCCGCGTGCCGTTGTCTCCTTTTTTCGTGTCTTCTACCAACAAAATTAGTAGACAATTGTGAGGTTTTAAGTACCATTGTTCAAACTTTTTCTTTTTACCTGTAAGTATCGACGGTGCGTGAGGGTAAAATTGGCTTATTACACGTTTTTTCTGTTTAACAGGCATCTAGTGTTCTTTGTATGCAACTAAAATTGCAGACAACGGCCATACCACGTTGAAAGCACCTGTTCTCGTCCGATACACGAATTTAAACAATGTCGGGGGCGATTAGTAGGGTGAATGCTTGGGATCCCCGCGTGCCGTTGTCTCCTTTTTTCGTGTCTTCTACCAACAAAATTAGTAGACAATTGTGAGGTTTTAAGTACCATTGTTCAAACTTTTTCTTTTTACCTGTAAGTATCGACGGTGCGTGAGGGTAAAATTGGCTTATTACACGTTTTTTCTGTTTAACAGGCATCTAGTGTTCTTTGTATGCAACTAAAATTGCAGACAACGGCCATACCACGTTGAAAGCACCTGTTCTCGTCCGATACACGAATTTAAACAATGTCGGGGGCGATTAGTAGGGTGAATGCTTGGGATCCCCGCGTGCCGTTGTCTCCTTTTTTCGTGTCTTCTACCAACAAAATTAGTAGACAATTGTGAGGTTTTAAGTACCATTGTTCAAACTTTTTCTTTTTACCTGTAAGTATCGACGGTGCGTGAGGGTAAAATTGGCTTATTACACGTTTTTTCTGTTTAACAGGCATCTAGTGTTCTTTGTATGCAACTAAAATTGCAGACAACGGCCATACCACGTTGAAAGCACCTGTTCTCGTCCGATACACGAATTTAAACAATGTCGGGGGCGATTAGTAGGGTGAATGCTTGGGATCCCCGCGTGCCGTTGTCTCCTTTTTTCGTGTCTTCTACCAACAAAATTAGTAGACAATTGTGAGGTTTTAAGTACCATTGTTCAAACTTTTTCTTTTTACCTGTAAGTATCGACGGTGCGTGAGGGTAAAAATTGGCTTATTACACGTTTTTTTCTGTTTAACAGGCATCTAGTGTTCTTTGTATGCAACTAAAATTGCAGACAACGGCCATACCACGTTGAAAGCACCTGTTCTCGTCCGATACACGAATTTAAACAATGTCGGGGGCGATTAGTAGGGTGAATGCTTGGGATCCCCGCGTGCCGTTGTCTCCTTTTTTCGTGTCTTCTACCAACAAAATTAGTAGACAATTGTGAGGTTTTAAGTACCATTGTTCAAACTTTTTCTTTTTTACCTGTAAGTATCGACGGTGCGTGAGGGTAAAAATTGGCTTATTACACGTTTTTTCTGTTTAACAGGCATCTAGTGTTCTTTGTATGCAACTAAAATTGCAGACAACGGCCATACCACGTTGAAAGCACCTGTTCTCGTCCGATACACGAATTTAAGCAATGTCGGGGGCGATTAGTAGGGTGATGCTTGGGTCCTCCTTTCTCCTTTTTTCTTCTTCTCCACATATCCACAGTTGCCAAGTTGTTAAAATATACAACAGATATCAAACTATTATTCAATGGATATAAATAAATGTGACTGAGTTGTTTCCTTTTTTTCGTCTCTCCACAGTATGAAAGATTAATACCATAACAAATTTTCTTTTACATTCTGATGTTTGTTATAATTCTGAACTATATTTTGATAAATGACCTGCTTTAAAAAGTTTATCCAAAAACAAAGTATCACAAACAAATTTTATAACAATTATAAATGTCGAAAAAAATTATAATATATCACCAAAAATACAATATGTAACTTGACAACAACAGTGGCGGCTTGTCCATATGGTCATTTAGTCAATGACCTCCCAAAAATTTTGACAATGTATAGAAAAATATTAATTATTACGTGTTTTATTAAAATTGGTAATTTACTCGCAAAAGTCGCAAATCGCAAATATGATTAACTTAAAATTTATCGGCCGTCGTTCGTAATTCATCCTTCTCAACCTTGGGCTGGCGGTGCGAATTGTCCTCATTAAATTAGATCTAGCCGGAAAAACTCGAAAAACGTGTAGCGCCTGAATAAACGCGAACGTCCGAAGCAATAATCAACTTTATGTCATAAGCCTGGTCCGGCAGTTTAGGTTGGCTTCGAATAGGGTGTACATCTACGCTCGATTTTTGATTCGATTTATATTGACATTTTTTACTGTTGTTGTGTTGGTTTAGACAAAAACTATTTTTGGTTCGTGTGTGCATGCGCTATTATAGAAAATGTCGGTAGTGCAGAAAATTAAACAACTATAAAGTGCTAACGAACTTAATTTTACAAAATTAGTTGAGTTTAATGCAAATGGTCGTCTTTTGCTAGAACTAAGTTTACGACAAACTAGCAAAGACAAAAATAAAGATGTTCATCGAAATTTTTGCAAGGTAATGTACGATTTAGCTGACTGGATATGTGGTTGTGAAGTATCAAATGTATTTTACTGTTTTGTTTGTTTATTATTTTCTAAAGACTCGTCAGACTCGCTATGGTGCAAATGAGGTGTAAGTGATTTAAAACATTTAAAAGAGAAAATAAAAAAAATTCTTCGTCTGCAGAACACATGAAATGCTCGGTAAATTTTGCAGCCGTGGGAAATGTTGATATTCGTACACAGCTAGACAATGCTTATAGAAAATCCCTTGGAGATTTTAATGAAAATGTTTCGAAAAATCGCTATATTTTGAACAAAATTGTATAAAATTTTGCGGTGCATTTGAGTTGGCACTACGTGGCCATGATGAAACGGCTTTATCTGATAATCCAATAGTTTTTCGAGGACTTATTGATTTTGTAGTCGAGTTGGATCCGATTTTTAAGGAGTATATGGAGAAGGCAACCGTTTTTTATGAAACATCCTAATCGATTCAGAACGATCTACTTGACTCGATGCTGGCTGTAGTTCAGGAACAAATAAAGCAAGAAATTAAATTAGCTAAGTTGTTGCTGTGCAAGTGGACGAAACTATCGGCAGTTCTACTAAAACCCAAGTGGTTTATATAATTCGTTATATTTTGTCTGGCGTTGTACACGAACGGTTTGTAAAATTTGTAAATCCTTTAGGAACTACAGCTTCACACCTTACAGATGTAATTCTTCATGAATTAGAAAATCTTGACATTCATAAATTTCCAGAAAAATTAATTGGGCAAACTTACAATGGGGCGTCGACAATGAGCGAAAAATTAGGAAGCGTACCAAAAAAAATTAAAGAACATTACTCTGCCGCGAATTTTATAGATTGTTATGCATACCAATTCAACTTAATTTTACAAAAAGCAGCAGGTAAAGATAAAAGTGTTAAAGTTTTTTTTGCAAATTTACATGGTTTCTCAACATTCTTTAGTCGATCCCCAAAACGCACAGCGGTTCTGGATGAGTTTGTAAAAGCTCGCTTACCTAGAGCAGCTCCCACGAGGTAGGCATTTTAAGGTACGTTGTGTGGCAACTGTGTTTGTTTATAGTGCAGACATTCTGTTGTGTTTAGAAAAAATAATCGAAATAGAAGAATATTCAAAGACGATTAATCAACCGATTGGTTTAAAAGGCTCTTTACAAAATGAAGATTTTATATTTTGGTTGAACTTCTTCCATCTTGTAATGCCCTATTGTGACATACTTTTTAATGAACTTCAAAAACGTAGTATAGACATTTTATCTGTAAAAGATTATATCCACTTCTTTAAGTTCAATCCAAGCAGTTCGCGATAAAATTTTAAACGACATGCTTACAATTTCGTCAAATACTACTAAGCGATCACGTAAAAATGAAGATTCTAGGCGTCGAGTGGCTTTGGAAGTTTGCGACATAATCATTTCTGAAATGCACCATCGGTTTAGTTTCAGTGATCATTTAGTGATCAGCCAACTGTTTTATAGTGATCAGTTTGAAAATTACAAAAACAATTTTACCAGATAATATTTTAAATTTGGTTAAAAAAAAACTATCTTTCTATAAATTTCTTAAAACTAAAACTGAGCTACAAGTTATTTATGATCGTCCTGATTTCCGCGGTAGTTCTGGGGCTGTTCCACTACTTCAACTTTTTACGAATAATAACTTGAGTGAAACGTTTTCTGAAACTGTCAATTTATTAACTTGACTGTGCACACTGCTAATGACAAGCGTTGTTTTTCGACCTTAAATAGAATAAAGACCTTCTTACGCAACACCATGGGGCAAGACAGATTATCCGCTTTAGCGATGTTGAGTATCGAGAAGTCATTTGTAAAAGGAATATTAGATTTTAACAAACCTGTTATTCAACACTTTTCCACTACTAAAGAACGAAGAATGGACCTCCAGTTTAAGACCATTTAAAGCGGAATTTAAAGTAACATATTTATATTTTTTTAAGTATGCCTATTTTTGAAATTAATTTTTGACCTCCCAGTATGATTGACCACGAGCCGCCACTGGTCAACATCTAGGGATGAAAGATAAATGGTTCTTATAACGATAAACTAACAATATCACCAACTTACATTAACAAAATTTATGGGCTAAATTTGAATTCAAAATGCCGTTCATTCATCAAAACATCAAAAATAGGCATCGAAACTTCATCATCGTCAGCATAAACTCCCAGCACGTGTGATCGGCAGTTCTTTCACTTTTTAGTTATAATTTTTAACCCTAACTTACTTTTTGTGACGGTTTATAGTTTGCTTTCAAACAAGAAGATTGTATAAACATAAAATTTTTTAAAAATGTAACTGGATTGTTTGTCAGGACTGTATTCTGGGATTTTCGTAGTCTAGGGAGATATAAGTACGCTTACGTTAAGAAAAACGGGACAAGTGGACTTTCTAATATTATTTTCAACCTTATGAGTACATCAACTTTAAATTTTTATGGGCCTAAAAGTGTCGTATTTGTGCCTACCTGGCATGAGCTGTTACCTTCGAAACATTATTTTTTTGTATTTACATATTCTTATTTATTTTAAGTAATACCTATAATATTTCAAGCGTTTTTTTTTCTTATGTAAAAAAATTGTCACACAATAAGTGCGATGCCGGCTATCTTTATTGTTTTTAGGCGATTTCAAACAGGAATTTAAAATTAAACTATTCAATATATAAAAATTATTTATGTGTAACGCTACTTCTTGTTATTCATAAATAGATTTACAATCATTGTTATAAAGTTTGATCACAGAAATCCTCATATAATCGCCCGTTACGTAAACAGCTGTTGAAATGTAACAATTTGTTTTAATAAAAAAAACATTAGTGCAATTATTGTAGCAATTGTGCTATCGTCTTTTATAATGTGATAATCAAATCTTATAGTTATTATTTTAGTCGATTTTAGTTATTTAAATAGAATTAAGACGGACACGCGGAGTTTTGAAGTCTATTAGGCAACAGTGATATTTTCTTTTTTTAATTTTTGTCGTTTAATATATCAATAACAAAAAAAAACAAAGAAACTGATGAACAGTTAAATTGTCCAATATATTTATAAATGTTTTGTCTGTACATTTATATTTATGATTTAAGTAGATTTTAAGATGTACCTTTTGTCCTTTTATAAATTAGTCATAAGCAACTTTGGTTCCCAAGCGCAGTGTACGTGACAATAATGTGTAGCCGGAGATTAAGTTGCCCGCTTCAATGAATACCTTTGTGAGCCGTAAAAACGGCGCCAGCTTTCTGCGGCTGTACAATGGAAGATTGACGGCCGATGTTTATTTTGTGCCAATTTGTTTTGCGATATTTGTGAACCCTCAATCTTCGGTTACCGGGTCTGTACCAGTCCGTGCCACCCTGCTGTAGCGCACCATTGGTCAAGTGCCGTGGCGGTAATTTTTTGTGGCCAATGGCGTTTAATTTAAGTTGTTGTTGGGGATGCCCCTCTGGCTTCCAAAGGTTTTAAAAAGCGTTAAGTTTAGATTTAGAGTTAGTACCGTACTTCGTACAAAAATAATTGTTAACAACCAAGCAGTTCGAAGGTAAACCCACCTTCGCCCGAACATTGGTCCTTTTCGAGCCGTATATACAAATAAGAGTTAACTTATTTGTACTGTAATTATAACCAGCATCCAACACAAGTGAGTGTATTACCGTAATTGCTTACAGCAATTAAGTTGAACAATCACGCGTTGTACGCAAGTGACAAACTACCGATATTGCATAATTGTTACGCGAGCATTGTGACTCAGTTTCTACACAACATTGTGTCAATCCCACCTAGGGTCATTGAGCACCCGGACGACAGGTCGTTGGAATCTCAGCCGTCCAAATCACCAACAAGCACCAGCTTTGGCAGCACCTCCTGCTTCTTGGCTTCAGCAACAGCCGCCCACAAACTGTGACAAGTAAGTCAGTTGTACCACCATTATTTCCTTTTTATTGAATTATTCAATACCGTCTCCGTGAAGCGAGAAAATATCGCATTGAATTCAATTAGTACGTGATTTCTTCATTAATTAATGAGTTAAGCATGTCGTCCGAACAAATTAAATCCTTAAAATTAAACGCGGCTCTATCAAGCGCGCACTTACCAATTACGAAACCTTTCTCAGTAATTTTGACCCCGAAGAAGACTTTCCCGTTCTGGAAAAAGGTACGCCGAAATTGAAAAACGCGTGAGAATTTCTTTGCTCTTCAAGCAGAGTTAGAATTTTTAGATGAAGATTTGGAACAACTTCGCCAGTACGAATCTGATTTTGAGGAAACATTTTTTAAAACGTATAAAGTAGCTCATAATCTTTTATTTCCTAAGCCAACAAGGCAACCGCATACACCAACTGAGGTCGCGGCAGTTAACGATTTAACTACTCAACCTTTAGCGCCGAATACAAATCAAACGAATGTAAACGCTATTTCGAACGAACCGCCAATTTTAATTAATGACCAAACAATGTGTCAACCACCCAATTATTTTATCGACAACAAATCTTGTTTACCCACCATATCTCTACCTTCGTTCAGTGGTTCTTTTGACTCGTGGTTAGGGTTTTATGATTTATTTAATTCTTTAGTTCACGAGGATGATAACATAACTCCGATCAAAAAATTGTTCTATCTGAAAGGTTGCTTGACAGGTGAGGCAGCTAACGTTATCGCTTCCATTGAGACGTCTTCTCAAAACTATGACGTGGCCTGGAATTTATTAAGAGAGCGCTATGATGACCGCAAACTCATACGCGAAAAATACATTCAAGCTTTAATTGACACCGACTTGATTTCAAAAGACTTTTCTACTCAAGCCTTTGTAGATCATTTACATAAGAATTTGCGTGCTCTTAAAACATTAGGAGAACCAATTGAGGCCTGGAACTCCATTCTTGTCGTTATTTTACGCCGAAAATTACCCAATCACATTCGTGAACGGTGGGAGGAACATAGTAGTAGTTTCTCCAAACCCACCATCGAGCAGCTAATTACTTTTTTAACCAAGCGTGCGCATTTCGAAAGTGTTCGCACTCAATCTTCGACTTCAAAACCGGACCTACCTAAAACCCATAGCCGGGCTCCTGCTCAGCCAAGGCAATTGTTTTCAGTAGCTATTTCCTCTAATTGTCCTCATTGTGAAAGCAAGGACCATCATATTAATTATTGCCCCAAATTCAAGGCATTGAGCAGCGTTTCTCGCTTTGAGACGGCAAAAAGATCGGGTTGTGTATTAACTGTTTACGTAACACTCATCAGACTTCGCAATGTGCGTCTGGAAGATGTCTTAAATGTAATCAGAAACATCACACGCTTCTTCATTTTGATAAGGCAAAATGCTCACCAACTGAATATCAGTCGAATAGTCCCTCATCCAATTCCAACCTTAGTTTACACTCTCTGGTATCCTCCGAAACGTTGTTGGCCACTGCCGTAGTGGACATTGTTAATACACAAGGGGTAGCAAAACGTGCAGAGTCTTTCTGGACGCCGGCTCGCAAGCCCATTTCATAACCGAAGCCGCAGCTAAACTGCTGAAGCTGGAGCTAACGGAAGTCAACATTTCCGTCAGCGGGGTTGACGACTTGTGCACCAACATCAAACATGCCTCTCGCGCCATGTTAAAATCACGCTTTAGCAAATTCTGTAAAAGCGTAGAGTTTCTTGTAATTCCTCAGATTAGCAAAGCAATGCCTTCAACTCCCATTGAGTCATCTCTGTTAGACATACCTAAAAATATTGTGTTGGCTGATCCAGAATTTGGCAAACCCTGTACTGTAGATGCGCTCATAGGCGTCGGCCAAATTAAGTTAAAAATTACCCTGATCTCATATTGCAGAAGACTCAGCTCGGCTGGGTAGTTGCTGGAAGTTTAAGTAGTTGTTTTCAAAAACTTCATTTATCTTGCCATCTTATACAAAATAATCAAGGCAAGGATGTTAACCTTACCCGATTTTGGGAAATAGAAGAGCTCACTTCTACCCAAGGTTTATCGCCTGATGAAAAGGCGTGCCAACACCATTACCAAACGCATACCACCAGAGATCCTAACGGACGCTATGTGGTGAGATTACCTTTAATGAATATAAATATAAGCTCGGCAACTCCTATACCCACGCTTTGCGTCGTTTTCAGTCGCTCGAGAAGCGCCTTAGTTTAAATCAAACGAGTCGTAGTGACTACTTAAAATTTCTACAGCAGTACTTAGACTTAAATCATATGTCCTCCTCCGGTAGTTCTAGTACGAATTCCCCGGGTTTCTATCTTCCACACCACGCTGTCCTAAAGCAAGACAGTATAACAACCAAAACTCGTGTTGTATTCGATGGTTCTGCTAAAACCTCCACTGGAGTATCACTGAATGATACGTTACGGGTCGGCCCTAAGCTCCAAGACGATCTATTTCTTATCCTTCTTCGTTATCGCTCACATGCATTTGTTCTAACGGCGGATATAAAAAAATGTACCGCCAAATCCTGGTGCACCCTGACGATACCAAGTATCAAAGGATACTCTTCCGTAGCGACCCGACTCAACACCTCAATACATACGTGCTCAACACTGTCACCTATGGCACGGCCTGTGCTTCTTACTTAGCCATCCAAACCTTGCATCAACTTGCAGAGGATGAAGGCGCACCCTATCCCCTTGCTGCAGTAGCATTAAAACGTGACTTTTATGTGGACGATCTGCTTACTGGTGCAAACACTCGCCTTGAAGCAGAAACTCTGCGGGACGAGCTCCACAACCTTACGAAAAGAGGCTGTTTCACCCTGAGAAAGTGGGCGTCAAATGACCCTTCTCTAGTGCGTGGTTGCGACGAGCATCCAAGCATTTCCCAAATGTCGCTCAATCCCGACGCCTCGGTCAAAACCTTAGGCATTCATTGGAATGCCGGGGAAGATACCATATTTTATAGCGTAAATATTTGTCAGAGCAAAGTCTTAACTAAGCGCTCAATTTTATCTCAAATTGCCCAGTTATTCGATCCTCTTGGTCTCTTGGGTCCAGTTATTTCATATGCCAAAATTATTATGCAGTTGTTGTGGAAGGCTGGAGCAGCATGGGACGAATCCGTTCCAATGGAGATACACACGTCGTGGTCAGCATACCTAGAAGAGCTCCCGTTAATCGAGTCCTTGCGGTTCCATCGTCGGATCACCACGGATGATTCGGTCGATGTACAAGTTCATGGCTTTTGCGATGCCAGCGAAAGAGCATACGGTGCTTGTCTCTATCTGCGTTCAATGGATTCAAAAGGCAAGGTCTGCGTTCGATTAATTTGCTCTAAATCCCGAGTTGCCCCCGTCAGTTCCATATCACTACCCCGTTTAGAGCTCTGCGGCGCTCTTCTACTCTCGTCTCTTTAATAAAATTAAACAAGCCCTGTTAACCAATACCAATGACATCTTCTTGTGGTCTGATTCCACTATAGCATTGCATTGGATCAACACTCCGCCTTATCGCTTA
Organism: Abscondita cerata; assembly: GCA_030710515.1. Classification (NCBI taxonomy): domain Eukaryota; kingdom Metazoa; phylum Arthropoda; class Insecta; order Coleoptera; family Lampyridae; genus Abscondita; species Abscondita cerata. The sequence goes on along the minus strand of JALBCR010003625.1, from coordinate 45,727 downwards.
AAGACCTTTGTGGCGAATCGTGTCGCCGAAGTGCAGCGATTATCAGCCGGGTGCCATTGGCGCCATGTAGCGTCATTTAACAACCCCGCCGATTTGATATCTCGTGGTCAACTTCCTCTAATTTCATGCATGAGAAACTATGGCACCATGGCCCCCCTGGTTGCGTGACCAGCCCAGTTCATGGCCAAAGACCACTCTACCAATTACCGAGCTACCTGAATTAAAACCAAATGCTCCTAGCTCCGTGGCGTGTATGAAATTGCAATTGCGTGGCTATGATTTGATTGAAAGATACGAATCACTTGACAAGGTAACTCGCATCATTGCGTACCTCCTTCGTTACCTTCATAACTCGAGACGTAAAGAACCTGAACGCATTCTCAACAGGTTAAGGCCCTCTGAAATGATAGCCGCGCGAGATGTACTGGTTAAAATGGTACAAATGTCCTCCTTTGCGCCTGAAATTGATTCCCTCAGGAAGGGATGTTCCCTCCCTGAAAAGAGCAGGTTAATACCTCTCAACCCCTTTCTCGATGCTAGGGGCATCCTGCGCGTAGGGGGCAGACTGGTCAACTCTGACCTACCTAACTGGCAGCGTCATCCTATGCTATTGCCCGCTCATCATCACATTACCCGCACGATTATCCGGGAAGAACATGAACGGCTAAAACACGCTGGTGCCCAAACAACGCTATATTCAGTTCGTCAAATCTACTGGCCACTAAATAGTCGCAACCTTACCCGCCGTATCATTCACCAATGTCAAAAATGCTTTCGAGCCAAGCCCCGCCACGCTGATCACCCCATGGGCGATCTTCCGCCATACCGCGTGGTCCAAACCCGGCCATTTCTACGCGTCGGAGTCGATTACTGTGGGCCCCTGTATATAAAGGAAAGAAGACGTCGTAATCGTCAAAAACAAAAGACTTACGTAGCAGTCTATGTCTGTATGTGTACAAAGGCTGTGCACCTCGAGTTGGTATGCGACCTCACGACAGAGGCATTTATTGCTAGCCTCAAACGCCTTTTCTCTCGACGTGGAAGGTCGACTGATATATTTTCCGACAACGCGACAAACTTCCTAGGCGCTAGCCGGGAGCTTGCAGATTTATATGCGCTCCTTAACTCTGACGGGTATAAAAGCGATATGCAAGGCTACCTGCACCAAGAAAAAATAAATTGGCATTTTGCCCTCCTAGGGCACCGCACTTTGGTGGGCTCTGGGAGGCCGCGGTTAAGGTTTTTAAAAGACACCTAATACTCACTGTCGGTGACACCTTATTAACATACGATCAGTTAGAAACATATGTAATTGAAATTGAAGCGATATTAAATTCTCGCCCCATCTCGCCTCTTTCTTCTGACCCCAACGACACTCTTCCACTAACACCCGCTCATTTCCTTATTGGTGGTCCACTGACGAGCTTTCCTCAGGTTGATTGGACCAACACCAGTGTTAGCCGCCTATCTGCTTGGGAACACGCCCAGCAGTTGAAGCAACATTTTTGGAAGAGGTGGTCCAAAGAATACCTTCACCAACTCAGCGCGCGTGTTGCTCATTCACGGAAGACCCATCCCCTAAGTATTGGCACCTTGGTGGTGATTGCTGAGGACAATCTCCCACCGCTTAAGTGGTCGCTAGGGCGTATCACTGCAATTCATCCCGGTAGAGATGGAGTTGTACGCGTTGCTACCGTGAAGACCTCTGCAGGAGAGTACAAGCGCTGTACGAAGAAGCTGTGCCCTTTACCCCTGGACGACGATTCTTCGCTTGATTAGTTTTTGAACTAAATAGTTCAAGGGGGGCGGCATGTTTTGTCTGTACATTTATATTTATGATTTAAGTAGATTTTAAGATGTACCTTTTGTCTTTTTTATAAATTAGTCATAAGCAACTTTGGTTCCCAAGCGCAGTGTACGTGACAATAATGTGTAGCCGGAGATTAAGTTGCCCGCTTCAATGAATACCTTTGTGAGCCGTAAAACGGCGCCAGCTTTCTGCGGCTGTACAATGGAAGATTGACGGCCGATGTTTATTTTGTGCCAATTTGTTTTTGCGATATTTGTGAACCCTCAATCTTCGGTTACCGGGTCTGTACCAGTCCGTGCCACCCTGCTGTAGCGCACCATTGGTCAAGTGCCGTGGCGGTAATTTTTTGTGGCTAATGGCGTTTAATTTAAGTTGTTGTTGGGGATGCCCCTCTGGCTTCCAAAGGTTTTAAAAAGCGTTAAGTTTAGATTTAGAGTTAGTACCGTACTTCGTACAAAAAATAATTGTTAACAACCAAGCAGTTCGAAGGTAAACCCACCTTCGCCCGAACAATAAATATACTTATAAAAGTAACTAGTGTATGATGTTAATGTTATTTAAAAGAACTCAAAATAGTAACAGTTACATTACAAATCTTTTAAAATTGAATTTTTGTTTAAAGGTTCTTAAACACAGTAAAAACACAATCACATAAGTATAACAAGTATAACAATAACACTGAACAATTGGAACAAAAGTTTATCTGTCAGGGAGTTTTCTATTATCTATGTAACAAAGAAATTATTAAACATAAAACCCATTATACCTTTTAATAAACAATACCTTGTAAAACTCCCTACAATAAATCCAATACAAATTTTAAATATAATATAGTCTTCCGATAATTTACACAAAAGCACTAATTATTTAATGAAGAAGGATGTAAGTGTAGATTACTTACTGTGGCCAATGGTAATAAAGAGGGGTGTAAGTATAGGTAAAATGTTAAGTCCTTCTGAAATTTTTCATTAGTAGTTTGTGAATCTGTAGAGCTATTTAACGTTGGTAATGCCTCATTTATCCGCGGATACACGTTGTCATGTGATTGGACTTCTGGAACGTGGATTAAGTGTTCGACAAATTCCACGCGAATTAGATGTTTCAAAATCTGCAGTAGGCCGCTTGAAATTGAAGTGGCAAAATGAGTTAACCGTAGATCGACGAGAAGGAAGTGGAAGAAGAAAAATTTCAACGCTCCAACAAGATATGGCTCTTGTCAATTACGTAAACCAACATCCGTTTTTGAACTTGAGGAACTATTTTAGAAACCGCACATCCAGGTTCTCGATGTACGGCTAGAAATCGCTTAAAAGAGCACGGTGTGAAATGTTCACTGTGCGTTATGTTCGAGAACCAAGGGAATTTTGGAACAACGTTATCTTTTCCGATGAGAAAGTAAGTAATTTTGTTTATATGTTACCCATACATATTTAGCGTCACATTCTTTAAATGAAGTCGTTGTTGCCAGGTTTTCCAAAATTATTATGACGGACCTTTAAAAGTCTATCGGCCTAGAAATTCCAGGAATGACAATCGATACCTACAATCTATTAAAAAAAGTGGAAGATTTGGGGTTAATATTTGGGGCTGGATGAGCTTTAGAGGTCTTGGAGCATTTTGGAGGATAGAACAACGGCTAACTTTTCAACATATATTCATATACTGCAGAATATAATGCAGCCTACCGTAAACGTCTTGTATCCTGAAAACGATTATATTTTTCAACAGGTATTTAATACACACTTTAATAAATTAAAAAATATTAAATTCCTTTTTTTTTTTTTCAAAGGATAACGCACCTGTCCATAAATCAAGAATAGTAACTCAATGGTTTAATGACAACAACATTAACGTTTTACCATGGCCTCCTAGAAGTCCAGACTTAAACGTTATTGAACACATTTGGGCTGCAATGACAAAAAAAATTTATAATGAAGGTGTTTTTCAACCAGCCAACGCGCAGGAATTGTTGGTAGCAGTCGAAGACGCTTGGGACAGCATTAACGAAGATCTTGTGCACAAACTAATAGAATCAATACCTAGACGTCTAGAAGAAGTTATTGCAAATGAGGGTAGAAACACTCACTATTAATTTATACCATTAATTATGTTATACTATGTTTTTGTTTTTCTTTACTGAATAAACGTAAATTCATTGTGAAAATAGAATTGTCTTTATTTATTGTAAAGCATTCAAAAGTTCATTTACGCTGCTAATTTGTTATATATAACAATTAAAAAAAAAGACATTATCAATTTATTTTACTTCATACTTTCTAACAAAAAATGTGAGTAACACGAGAGGGCCACAATTGGAAAATATTTACACGATATAGCAAAGCGTCAAAAAGCGTAATTGTTAAAATAATGTTTTCATCGTGCTAAATAACTCTTTTAATAAAGAATTTTATTCTAAAAGGTTCCTGGAACGATACATGTGTGCTGCATAGCTATTCTTGTTTTTATTTTATCGGTATTTAGAACAAAAACGTTAAACATTAACGTAACCGTTTACTAGTATTTTGAAAAGTTCAATTAATACCCCGTTGCACACAATTTCATGTATAATTTTACTATCATTTCATAAACAACGATAACCACAAGTGTAGTAACGAATATAGCCTGAAATTTACCTGGCTCATTTTTTTTAATTTGTCTAAATAATGATTGTAACCTCAAGGTTTAATGCCGTCTAAACAAATGAAAACTATTAATCGTATCTGAACATGAGAAAAAAATCGCTCGAAACAGTAGGTATTATTTAACATAAATGTAACCATAGTCACAACACTTGACCGCAAAACAAGAAAGCCAGGTAGGTTCAAAAATAAAAATTTAAAGCTGATATACTCATCTCATTGCAAATATATTAGAGAATCCAAGTGTCCTGTTTTATCTTAACATAAGGGTACTTCAGTTCTATAATATATTAAATGCCGCTTACATGCGTATTAACAACTGCAACTTACACACACTTTGATCCCATGTATACTTACATTCGTGCATTTAAAGCATGTTTTACATAAACTTTCGATTTGAACAATTACCTATTTCTCTATATTAAACAAAAAAGTGAAAGAACAGTTAAAGAAAATTTACAACTTGTTTTTGGGCGCTAAAACCCCAAGAGAATTAATCGTTATTTATTCAGATACTTGATACATATTTGGCACTATTTAAATACATATTACTTAATAATATGGCAGGAATTCCACCCAGAACTACAACCCAAATGCAAAGTGTATGGTCCGCCACTGGAATTCATTTTGATTCTTTAAATGTAAATGATCAACATGTCTGACATCACAACCAGCAATTGTAGAATTTGCTTTAAAGAAATCAAGCAGGACCCAGAATTTCAGTTACTATACAACAACATAAAGTTGGAGTTTCCTTTGGAACATGTGTACGTATTATCTTTCGACATCGATTCACTTGTATGATTGAAATTGGTTCAAGGATGTGACCATCACAGAGAACCCAGTCGCATGCATCCAATGCAAGAAGGAGGTCGATAATGTACACCAATTATGTACTCAATTACAACCACATAATATCTCGCCTCTCATTAAAAACGAAATCAAACTGGAGGTCACCGAAGATGGAATTAAGAGTGAGAATATTGTCGACGATGAGGGTGGGTTATTTAACACTGACATCTCGTTGCATCTTGAAGAAAGTATTTCCGTAAGCATCCTTTATTGCTAATAGTGTAATTTACGGCACTAACAACAAAAAATTTATATTTTCACTCATCCTTTCAATTGATGATTATTGTTAACAAATTCACTTATTAATTGGAACTTTACAATGTAACATTTGTGATTATACCTGCATACACAAATTCTATTGCTTGGATGATCATATGGCTACACATATTTGTGCTGGGATTAATACACATGCATATATCATGATTATTGGTATAAGACTAGTATTGATTATAAAATTACGTTAAGGTATGGAAGGAAATGAGCTTGAAAATCTGCCTTGCAGTGTGATGGAAGCACTATCGCAAATGCATTTTCATTTTTTGGGTATTATATTTGATTGATGATATCGATAGGCATATGAAGTGTTAAATTCTTCTCAGCTCCAGTTTCTTCTAAAGGCTTCTTAGTATTTTTAAAAGTATACCTGCGCAATAATTACATTTTAAATTTAATTGGTACATAATTTGCTCAACACCCAACCAAGTAAAAAGCTGGGGATTGCACTCACAACTAATTGTCGACTTGTATATTTTCATCTTCAAAGGAGTTATTTTGTAAGGTTTTGTGAGTTCGTTCATACAAATTATATTCAGTACACTTACTTAACTTCAACCAACTTCAGAGTTTATGTATGTCCTATGTTACCATGATTACCATTTTTAAAACAAATGTCGAAACAATCTGACAAGGGTCGAACACTTATGAAAAGTGTCACATCTGTCGGAAAACCCTAATACAAGTACAAAAGAATTTCGGATAATTTAGGATCAGTCAAATGTGTGTGTAGAATACTTAAGAAAAACCACTCTCATCCGTATCACGTGCAACCACACCAGCATTTGATAGAAAACTGTTATGATGAATGTTTAAATTCTTGTTTATGAACTTAAGACTAATGCCATAAGGTGACATTAAATCTAAAATCTCTCGCTACCATTAATTTAAAGAAAATTGTAAATTATGCAAAAACTGTAACACTTAGGCATAGGACATCCCTATACCATTAGAAGAGGACTTTTTGTTAACGTTATGAATTAATAAAATACAGGGTGTTTAAAATAAAATCATATTACATATTGAATGATCTAATAATTAACCTGTAAATTCTGAACAACCTGTAAAGAGATGTTTAGTATTTATTCATGGAATACATTCAGTGAATATCCAACTAAGTAACGTAAGAGTACATTTGTTGGATTAGAAGATATTGAATTTTTTAAATACTTCATATTTTAAGAAAAGTCAACGTAGCTCAGAACACGGTGTCCCATAAGAAAAATATAACTTTGATGAATCACACTTTTTGAGACATACTGTATATTTCAAAACAATTTTAAAATTAAAACTTCTCAACACGCTACTAAAATGACAAAACATACTTGTTCACGAAAAATTAATCTTTGGATTAATAAGATTGTTTCTAACAGATTTTATTGAATGAAGTACAATATAAAGGACACAAATTTTACAGTTATTGATAAAAAATATGGACGTTAAAAGGAAAGAAAAAAATGCATAGTATTTTTTAAAACGAACTTTGATTTTTGTCTTTGAAATACCTACAGTTAAATGAAAGCTTTATTTTATGACGTCTAACAAATTTTCTTTATTAAATATTGTGTCATGATCTGTACTATGTGTGCTTGAACTTAATTGATGAAATTAATGACAACCGATCGTTCATTGGAGTGCAATTGCTAAGAAATTCTAGTAAACCTACTCCTACTTCGTTATTTGCTACTTTATGGTATTGTATTTAAAATAAAAATAACCGGAATTGACACAGCAATGAAAATATTTTCAGTAAGTAGAACATGTCCATTTGTGTAAAGTTACAGCTGAATCCGTTTTTTCGTTCTCATTATTCATCTAATATGCTATCGTCAAGACACGGCATGTGTACATAATATAACTGATACGTTTGAAAATAATTTAACACTCTAAATGCCTATTTACATCAACAATCAAGTTGAGCACGTACAGTGATGACGTATGCGCTGGTATGACTACGGTAAAACTAGTAAAGCAGTAGCGCACCCGAAAACACGAGGTGGATTTGCGATTGTGCTTCCATCCCACTGCATTTTCGGGTGCGTTTGCATATCTTACCAAAACTTTATAATCGATGCTAACAGTAAAATTATGTTGGAATTTCAGGTAAATGCACGTGAAGAATTTGGTCAATTTTATGCAAAGTGTGCACTTTTGATGGGCCGTCTGAAGATGGTTTAAAATTACATATTTTAACGCACAACAATGTTCCTGTTACAAATAAGAGGCCCCTTTTAAAGAATAATTATCGAATTTGCTGTAATGGAGAAATTGCGGAGACCACATCACCTCAATACTCAACTACTAACCTGAAATACTTCAGCCATAATTCAAGTGAAAAGTCTTTCTTTGTAACAACTGCGACTACAAAACTAATAATAAACACAATTTAAAAAGACATATGAGGAAACATTCTGCTCGACGTTTCAGTTGTGACAAGTGCGACTTCAAAACTAATCGTAAATTCAATTTAAAAGTGCATATGCTGAAACATTCTCGTGGTAAACGTTTTAACTGTGACAAGTGCGATTACAAAACTAATCATAAAGTCCTTTTAAAACTGCACATGATAAAACATTCTGGTGATAAACGTTTCAACTGTGACAAGTGCAACTACAAAACGAATTATAAATCCACTTTGAAAGGGCACATTGCGAAAGATTCTGGCGAACCTTTTAACTGTGAAAAGTGCAACTACAAAACTCCTTCCAAAAACAAGTAGTTACGTCACATAAGAGTTCATTCGAAAGAAAAACCATTTCAGCCAACATTCTTTGTAACAACTGCAACTACAAAACTAATTTTAAATCCGATTTAAAATTTTACATGATGAAACATTCTGGTGGTAAACGTTTCAACTGTGACAAGTGCGACTATACAACTAATTATAAAGCCGATTTAATGCGGCACATGATGAAATATTTTGGTGGTAAACGTTTCAACTGTGACAAGTGCGAGTACAAAACTAATCATAAATACGCTTTAAAAGTGCACTTGGTGAAACATTATGGCGATCTGTGAAAAGCCTTGCTCTTGTAACAACTCGTCTGCAAAACTAATTTTAAATCAAATTTAAAAATGCACAAGACAACCTAGTAAATAACATAAGCAAAATGTGTGTCTTACGACATTTCGTGTAAAACATTGACACGTATGAATAGTATAAACTAAGAAAAATGCCAACAGTTTATTGTAACGACATGTGTGCGTTTAAAGTGCATAGCGCTATCTAAGCGACAGCTTTAATGCTTGAAACACACGTGTTACTTGGCTTTATCGACACACGTGTGTTTCAAGCATTAAAGCTGTCGCTTAGATAGCGCTATGCACTTTAAACGCACACATGTCGTTACAATTAACTGTTGGCATTTTTCAGTAAATAACCTTTCAGCTGTAACGAGTCCGAATACAGAACAAATATTAAATCCAGGTTAAAAGTGCACATGCTGAAACATTCTGGTTAATCAACTTTTTAGCTGTTTCAAGTGCGACTATGGTAAACAAATCGCACAGTTAGGGGTAACTGAATAACTACAGAATTAACATTTTATATATTTTTTAAGACAAAGAACAGGCAATGAAAAATGAAATGAAAAATTGATGATTACCTAACACGAGACAAGTTCATAGAGCATTGTTTGAAACATTTCGTCTTACCATTTTTACAGACGCTTGTGGTGATCTGTTAGTATTGACAAAGCATTGTGAGTGGCAACCGTCTAGGGACTATGTGAAGAGTTCTATATGGTTCTATGTACGGCGAAATAAATACTTTGAAGAAAATTGCTTAAGTAATAATCAAAAACAGTAGTGCCACTTACACTGTCAATAACAAAGAAATTGTTATGTTAAATAATAGTGGGACAATGAGCAATTAATCAGCCCTTCGTTGATATTCAATAACTGCACCGTAGCAATTAATAAATACTTATTAAGTAAGGACCTAAGCATGTATCACTAGAAATATTGTTTCAATAACGTTTTTAAACGATTGGTTGTCAACACTCTTGAGTTGGTCGTAGATAAAGTGTAGTACATAACTCGAATTGTAAAAAGTAATTACGTACGATTGTGAAAGTTCTTACGTAATATATTGTTAAATACAGATGTTAAAAGTGCACATGATGAGACTAATGGAGTATCTTCGGTGACGTCCCAGATGAATAAAATCGAAATCAAAATGAATATAAATTTATTTTGTTATGTGTTAACAGAAAAGTAACGTTTCTACAATCATACAGATATTAATCATATTATTAAAACAACTGACTTCATAATTTTTATATTACATCACGCTACATGGAATTACATTACGCCAACACTCCTCCTAATTTCATTGAACTAAACCACACAGTTCACGTAATTTTAGAAACTTCTCCTTTGGCAGTCCATTGGGAAAGATATCCGCCACCATCTACTCAGTTGGAGAGTAATACATACATATTATTTGTCTCGTTTTCATGTAATATCTTTAGCAAACGCCATAGTCATAATGCTTGCTTGCACGCCTCACTTACAACAATACATTCTGCTTTGGAGGGACAGTGCTACATAGTTCTGTCATCTACAATACCAAACAATTAGACCTCCCAACTTGAATATGCAAACTGGATTTACTTTTCGAGTATGTCGACACTCGGCCCAGTCTGCATCAGTGTACCCAATAAGATCATTGTTGTATCCCATTTCTAGTCAAAAATTTAATTGTTCATGTCAAATGACATTGATTTGGGAATGGAAATCGCGCCATTCTTCTGATGAATGGATAATTAATAGAAATTTATATTCTACGGCTGTTTCAACACCACACATTCATGTTATATTTCTAGTGACCACCACAAACCGAACAAACAAATTATCAATGTTTTACATGGTACTGATGGATTATGAAATCATAGAAATCGTAATCAAATTAAGTACAATGCAAAATTCCTTTCTTATGATTTTGGCAAACACAATATGAGGATTTCTTTTGCAACAACCACTACGTTTGTTGTTTATTGTGATTAGAGTTGCCAGGCATTTCAATTGGGACTCTCACCAGTTTTAAACCTCGGCTTAAAATGTCACAGACTTTTAGATATTTTTTTGTTGTACTTTTAAAAGATTTTTAGTCCACCGTATACAGGGTGGGCCACCGCCGACGAAACAGAGCCAATTTCAGCCACATCGATAATTTAAAAAAGAACTCAGACCCGTCAATGCCTACCGGCATTCCAGTGGCTTTAACGGAAATGACGTAATGACGTCACATCCAACTTTTTAAATGGCAACCCACAGTTTTTTGTGCAAAATCGGATAGACGCCAAAAATGCTTTTCCAAAACCCCACATGTTGCTAGCTTCCTTTGCCGTTCGGCTAGAACAACCGTACAAAACCCTTAAAACTTAATGCATTTCTTAAGAGCTAAATCACTACAGTTTGGCAAACCTGACGAATGTTCGACCTCGAACACAGTTATCACGGGATGTTGAACCGCAATAGAAACAAGATCCCTTCTCCTTTGGGCAGTCACTATAGCGATGGCCTATCTGATAAAAGGACGACTTCTCTCCGTAACCTTAACCACTGTACGTATCTTCGGTAACATCTTCTTCTCTGCATCTTTATCGAAAGCATCAGTTTTGCTTCTGATTCTGTTCACTCGTTTTTGTTGAATTCGTGCAACTGTTGTAATGTAGTGGTATAAATGATCAATGTCATCATGTTTCACGGCAGTTAGTGATGAACAAAATTTTTCCACCATAATTCAATGAGTACTAGTTCTTTTAGGTCATCAAAATCTAACCCTACTTCCTTGCATAGCTTCACCTTATCAAAAAAGTATGAATTTAATATTTCTTCTTTCTTCTGTGACCTTTCAACCATTAATTTCCACTTCATTGTTACAAGTTTACACCGTCAACATATGTTTTGTTAAAAGTTTCTTGAAAATGTGTCCAACAAAGAATTTCATCCTGTTTATAACAGTACCAGTTATCAGCACCGCCTGTTAGATGCGACTTTGCTGTTTCCAGGGTGAATGAGTCTGACCAGTTGTGGAGCCGCTGCATGCTATTTATGTTCTTGATCCATTCTTTTGTCTTTACACCTCCACCTTCCCCATCGTAGTGCTTGATGCTTTACTAAGGTCCGGCATTATGTGAAATGTTTCAGGTTCTCTTAAATTCACAGAATTACCTGAAGGCGATTCCCGAGGGTTAACGGATTATGTAATCAGGTGTACATTTGACATGTATTTACTGTATTCTGAAGAATTCCGTTGTGTATTTTCGTATTCGCACGTATTCTTATATATTCATCTTGATTCTTAGGAAATTCATACGTACTTTCCGTATTCTCAAGTATTCCTTGCGTATTCTTTGCGTATTCTTCACGTGCCTTGGCCTTCATATAACCAATCAATTTATTTCCCGCCCTGCATTTTGCTTCCTTGCATTTTGCACAGTTTCACAGTTACAGTCTGTGAGCTTTAGTTCAGTTATAATCACATGAAGGTTCGTTAAAAGTGTAAAATGGAGAAAAGCGAGGAGAAAAGCACAGTAAGTACTAGCTTTCTTTTTTTTATTCTTCGTCAGTTTAAGTTATTGTTAAAAAGCAAGGTCAAATAGAATATCCGTACAAACAAGTGTTGTATGCTCGGTTCTTTTTATTTTTCATTTTCATTTTTTCGTGGGAACGGTCGATTCTCTTTTATCTTAGTTACTCGTGGTTTGTTTACAAAGGAGATTTATAAATCATCATTTTTTTAACATGGCGTCGAACATATCAGCATTTTAATTTTGTCTACAGATATTTTACTTTAATTTCTTATATTTTTCAAACATGAAATACAAACCCACAGGGGCGTAGCTAGAATTTTTTTTTCGGAGGAGATTCGACCAAGCAAATACAAATGAAAGTATTAATGTAAGATTTTGTTCGTAAAAATTTTTCGATGCAATTTGGGGGAGGGGTGTTTAGACACTACAAATAGGTTGATTAGGATTGTTTTATGCAGGAGAGAGATGAATCACTAGAGGCAACTGCAAAAGACGTTTCAACTCAAGCTCAGCCCGCAGAATTTTGGCATCAACTCGAAAATGGATTAAAGTGCTCTTTTCCAAAATATCTTGTAAATTTATTGAAATTTTCCGGGTTTGACAATGCATGTTTACTAAAACTCATCGAAGAAGAGGATGTAAAGTCAATGGAAGAATTTGCCAAGGAAGATATGGAAATCTTAATACCCAAAATTCTTTTAAAGAAGATTTTTATGGAATATATCATAGCAATCCAAAAATTTAAAATTTTGCCAGGCCACAAGAAGTTAATTTTTAGCATTAAAAATTATTTACTTAAGAATAATCACATTTTTTCATATAAAGAAAAAGGCATTGCTCGGGGTGTTGCAGATCAAAATGGTTGCAGAAATCCATATAATTCAACTAAGAGCAATGCACAAATGACTCGACAAATTGTTACTCAAAACGATATTGGCGAAAGGGATAAAATACTTCAGCTTCTTAAAACATGCATACGTAATGAAATAAGTAACAGTGATGTTCCCTCAGATGTTCCAACTACGAGTAGCTCATCATCTGCAAATCTCTTTTGGTCGACTTCAAATACTGAAAAATATTAGAGATGAATCAGTCTGATATTATTTTGGGAAATGACTCAGCAAAATTAGGTGTGCTCTGTGTACAGAAAATTCATATATTACCATAGTTACTGCATCGTTAAAGACTGGAAAACGATGGATAATCTCAAATTTCGTACGTCACATACGAACACATTACAAGAAACAACCAACCAAAACCAAGATGTTTCAAAATAAAGAGAAGAAACAAATATCCATTTTAAGTCACATTATAGTAAATCCTCGACGACATCCAAGTAATGAAAATTTCTCGGAAAGTTCACCTACTGAAAAGAGTGAAGATTCTGAAATCTTACCTCCTCCTCCCAAAGTGTGTAAACCTCGGTGTAAACTTTATACAAGTGACTTAGAACCTGAGATGAAGGAATCACGAAATAATGAACTTCCAGACAAATTACAAACAGAAGAGGTTTCTGCTGATGAACAAACGTTGTCATGTAATGTTTCACTTGAAAATGATGATTCTGATAATGAACCATTAAGCACATACGCGATTCAGCTTTCGGGGAACCAAACGCTGCGTTGATGAACTAGAGTGTAGGGCGCTTCAACGCAGCGGTTCCAACAACAAAGTCTCGAACAAAGTTTTTGTCCTACCTTACAGCCCTACAGCCACAGTAAGTGGCGTGATTTGAAATATTCGAGAAGCCAAAGAAAACAACGTTTGCTTCAAAGACATAGCAAAAAGTGCCTTACTTTAGACTCATATGTAACAGTATTGAACAAAATTGATTTAATTCTAAAAGAAAATGTGGTTTTGCGAGAAAGTCTTTCGAAAATTACGGCCGAAAAAATGAAAGTTTCGAATATACTTCAACTTCGATGTCCGCTCATAACTTGCTGAACATGCTTTATAAAGCAGAATGTAAAAACGAAACTCATAAACGAAACTGTTACGAGCATGCATTAAAATTATTTGCTTCATATTTGTTTATCGTTGGTGGAAGATCCACCTACAAAACTTTATCAGCCAATCTGCCACTTCCCGCAGTTACAACAGTTTTGGATACTATTAGGAGCAACGGATATTTGCCTTTAGAAGGTGAAATCAATTTTGAAAAGTTAAGTGACTTCTTGACCACTAATAATCTTGAAAGAAATGTATGGATCAGTGAAGATGCAACAGGCATCACAGGTCGAATACAATACGATCCAAGTACAGATCAGATAGTTGGCTTTGTTCTTCCACTAAACAAGAATGGAGTTCCAATTACAAGAAGTTTTCCAGCCGTAGATGAAAATAGCATTAGAAAATATTTTCAAACTCAAAAGCTTCTAAATTGCTATATGCAATTATGGCACAACCACTTCAAAAGAATGCTCCATCGTTTTGTTTAGCACTTTTGGCACGGATAATAAATTTAAGGCAGCACATGTTATTCAGCGTTGGAAATTTATTGCTGAAGAAGCTCGAAAATATAATATACATATTGTGGGCATGTCTGGTGACGGAGATACAAGATTGTTGAAAGCCATGCGACATCATATAAAATTAGGTGTTACTGACCATAAGTGGAAATGGTTCGCTTCTTCGTGTATATCCTCGGTACCTGTCCAAGATACCATACATATTGCTACCAAGTTAAGAAATCGGTTATTAAAAACTCTCGTAAAAACTAGTCAAAATGGAAAAGAACTACGGTTGGGAAGCAATTTGATAAGAGTGAACGATTTATATTCTCTAATAGAGGAAGTACCCAAAGCAGTTCATCTGTTATGTAAATCAGACCTAGACATAAAGGATCGAATGAATTACAGAACTGTTGAGAAAATTATCACAACAAATGTTGTTAATATATTACGAGAAAGACAAGCTCTTGGTACAGCCACATATCTCGATATGATCAAGAATGTTATCCAAGCATTCAATGTTGCCGATTTAACTCCTGTTATGAGAATTATCAAGATATGGGAAGCTAATTTTTTCTTTAGAGTCTGGAAATCTTTAATTAAACGAACAAAGAAATTTAAAATGGATAATTTTATTACAAGCAATGCCTATCTATGCATTGAAATAAATGCTCACGCAATAATAAATCTTATAATCAAATTAAGAGAAGAAAATAATCCCCAGCTGTTTCTACCCTTTCTGTGTAATAGCCAAACTTGTGAAAGTTTTTTAGAAATATTCGATCAATGACGTCCACGAACTGTACCATGGTCAATTTTAGCATGCTGGAAGTTTTACATCGCTCGAAAAGAATACAACTTCAAACTGATATTATGTATTCTATAGAGGCTAAAGACTTTAAGTTTCCAGCTAAGAAAAATATCTTTCTTGATCAAAAACTGTTTATCAATTACCTGATGAAGAGGAAATAACCACAGCCGTTACCCAAGCCAAAGAGAATATTCTTGAAATTTTTAGTAGACTTAAGATTGACACCAGAGAAGAAGACTATTTACCAAATATTGATCTAGTCAACGCGAGCAACGACTTACTACAAGACGACGGAAGTGATTCAGACTCGAGTTCAGACTCTAATAATGATGCAGTTGACTTAATATGTGAAAAGACTGAAGTGAGAACTGAAGTTAATAAATCAGAAGTGACCATTCATGACGGTATCGGAGAAACGACAGTTAAGAAAAGTACTTTGTGTTGGTTACTCCAAAATTCGGATTGCCATTTGAGTAGCGATCGTCAAAGACGGGTCATGGGCAAATAGATGCTTTCCTATGTATCTATCTTTCATGCTCATACCCGACTCATACCTATTGTTAGCATATCATATATTTAATCTGTTTACATTATATTATCTTGTTATTTTTTCACACATTTGTAAAAACTGTTTTTTTTTGTTATGTTTTATTAAGTAATAATAAAGTTTTATATGGCAAGTGTTATTTATTTGAATCAATCGACTTTATAAAAAATCGCATTTAAAAGTTATGTAATGCAGTGAATTCACAAGTATTCTGTTATATTTCCGTGTATTCTGAGTGAGTACATGTATTCCAGTATTCTTTTGTAATCTTGTGTAATCTTGTTAATTAAACGCAATCGGTATTCGGTGTACACTGTATCTGTATTCCGTTAACCCCTCGGCGATTCCCTTACATTGTCGCCATTTTGTATTCCGCTCCACAACTGTGAAAACAAACGTTCCATCATGGCGTCTCTTCTCCTATTTTCTTCCATCATTATTTCCAACATCCGCTGCATGGTTGATATTTCACTATGTTCTGCTCGTAGTGGTTCTTCGCTTGGCAAAGCACGTTGAAATCTTTCGAAGCTGTTGCCGGGTTCATTGTAAGTTTCATGAACTTCTTGCTGAGAAGACGTCATATACTTTTCGGCTTAATTCTTCTATAATTTTACTGGATCACTTTTAATTTCGAGTGAACCCCACACTTGATAAAATTGTGGAATGTTTGTTTGAATTTAAATAAAACGCGCCGTAAAGTTTTCGTTACTTTAAACCTTAATTAGGTAGATAAACAATAAACACACAAAACAATGGACGCACCGATGCAACCTGTTCTTTTCTTTCGATTTTACACAAACCGATCTCAACAACTACATGCTTTGCGCATGTCCGCCTCATTACTACTATTTCTCCAAATAATTCTTATAGTTACAATTTTTGTTAAAACTTAATGCATTTCTTGAGAGCTAAATTCTAAAACAGTTAACATTTAAACAATTTATTTACTGTTACTTGCTTGTGTATTATTCTATCAAAATCACCGTTTATTGTTTTAATAGTTATTGTTTCTGTTAATTTGGAAGCTATCAAATATGGATTTTCCTTTTATTGAACATTTGTTGTAAAAAAATTGGATTTGTTTCCACCGCCAACTAAATTTTGTATTACAATTTTAACATTTCCTCCTGGGTAATAATAAGCAACCTCCTTGAACCGTTGCTATTCATTATTTACACTTCAATATTACCTGATGTACTACTACACTGTAAATCTCATCTTTATGCTGATAACACACAGATATATTTTAAATTTTGTTCATTAGACTTTAAATCATCCTGCGACATGATTAACAGTAACCTCATAAGATTGTAAATCGTTTCTTCCGAGATGTACCTGAGTTTAAACTCCAAATCATTTGCTATGCTTTTCGGGAGGAAAAATGACAAATCAAAGATACTGAACTTGATTAATATTGAACTGAACGGTAATAGACTAAAAATAGTAGACTGTTGTAAAAATTTGGGGGTATTCACTGACAGTAATTTAGGATTTTCCAACCATATAAGTAAATGTCTTCAACGATCTTATTGTAATCTAAGACAAATTTTTGCAAATTGGTTCTTGTTGAGTATAGAGTTATGTAATTCTCTTGTCTTATCCAGTCTAAATCATTGTGACACAGTCTATGGATCTTGTTTAACGATGATTGATAAAAACAGGATTCAAAAATTGCAAAAGGCGGGCCTTCAAATGATCTACGGTGTACCTACCTAGATTTTCTCACATAACCAGCAGCTTACCCAAACAACAAAAAATACCTACAACGGCTACAACGATTGTAATACTACTAAAAGTTAACTATTTTCTTACATTTCCGTAGTCAACGTTCAATTTATCAACTGTTCTGAAGGTTACCTTTATGATAGTAGACAATATTTTTTCTACAATGTCTCCTATTTGTAGAACCATTGCATTATAGTTACTCAAGGCTGCAACAATTGAAGGCGTATTTCACCACTAAATGTACGAAATAAGTAATATAACTAATAGGTACATAAATATTAATAGAACTGTTACCAAATGTGTCTCTTGTTAGAAAGGAAATAGTAACAAAACAACTTCTGTACAATTAACGTAGCTAAAATGTATTACTACTTTATTTATGATTTCGTGGACAAGTATGTAGTGACTTAACAGCTTTTTAGATCTAAGTAACCTACCAATTTTCTAAACATTATAGTAAAAATAAAGCACCTTGACCTTGAGTTTTTCGGCATTCAGATTCTGGCATTGTTGACATTGGTTTTCAGTGCAATGTAACGGCTACTCCTCAACATAAGGCTCAGTGTGTCATTTGGCTTTTACAAAGTGAATCTGTTATAACAGTGCAACGTAATTTTAGACGCCAGTATGGCGGTGAAGCACTTACACCAACTACTATTCGTACTTGGCTAAAATCTTTTAAGGAAACCGGTAGCGTTTTAAAAGGAAAATCACCAGGTAGACCGAGAACTTCTGAAGCTACTGTTGAACAGATCCGTACTTCGTGGGTTCAGAGCCCAAAAAAATCCTTAGCTGCAGCTGAGACTGTTACACCTGGTATGTTGGCGAATACCTGGCGGGAAGTGGAATTTCGTCTAGACGTATATATATAATATCTATGTAATAAAAATCTTTTATTTTAATTTTATTTATTTAAATTTTTTATTACAAACATGTTTACACGTGAAAGAATAAAGCATTATATATATACATATATGTACAAAATTTAATAAAATAAATGTTAACCTGAGCTGGTTTGTGATGATAGTGTAGGTACATTTTCCACAGTTGCTTCATAATTTTGACCTATTTCTATTGCATCAACTTCAAATATTTCTTCGCCAAGTGCTGTATTATCACCCTCTAGAATTTGATTTTGTGTTATAGGACTAAGAAGTTGAGGTAGCACTTTTGATGCAGAGTCATTACTACTTTCACTAGTAGTCCCAGTAGGTATTCCAATGTCATCGTCTGAATCTACACAACAAATAAGAATATATTGTAATATTTATCTCATTAATTTACGTTAATTATCAATACTGTAGTGTAGAGACAAAAGTACAAGTGTGCTTTTAGAAAATGTTGAGAGTGGCTTGAATATATGTACTCTAAACATAAGAAATAAAAATTACCTTCAAGACATGGCATCAGACAGTCTTGCTGGTCTTTTAGCTTCATAGTTGGTCTAATTTTTCTCTTTCCTCGTCCTCGTTCGCTTTCCGAACTTGAGCATATTTTCTTTTTTTCATAATATAACGCTTCTTTATAAGTAACTAAAACAATATTGATGAAATAAATTGATCAGAAAAACTACAAATTATTTACCGTATTGACCCAAAATATTAATTGATTTATCAACCCATTTTAATGGAATCGTGTGACATAGTTTTCTAGAGGATCAAAAGGCGTTTTTTCCACTTGAAATCAACAATTGCAAATTGATTCTGGAATATAATATACTATAATCAAGAATTTGAGATGAAAAAGAATGGAAGATTTTGTTAATGATAGAATAATTCCAATCAATAACTTACTAGATGTAGTTGCCGAAGTTGAACTTGATATATTATAATTTTAATTCTAATACAATAATAAACAGAGAGATGTTTCAAAATATAAAATAATAAATAATACTTCTAGGATTAAATAAGCGATAAGACGCTATTACCAAAATGAATGCATTTTACTCAAAACGTATATAGCGAATGTACTCGATAAATTGCTGACAGTTCCACAGTTAAACAGTTTTGATTTACATGGAGTTAAAAAGTAAGATTCGAAAGTTTCATACTGCCTGTAGATTATAAAAATTTTGTTTAATTCTCGTCGGACAATTATTTTTTCTATTACCACTGGATTTTTCACACTTTAAAAAGCAATGATTGTTTTTGACATCTACACCGAATTTAAAATTTTGTATTTGTACATACTTGAAAGAATTTACCAACTCATTGTTGAGAAGTTGTTCTCTGTACCTTTCAATTTCGTCTTGTAGAATAATATTATCTTCTATTAATGAATCAAATTTCGTACTTCATACGTCCAATTCACAAATTGTTGTAACGGTTTTCTGGAAGGTTTAATGCTCCTTTATCTCCGACATAAAATTTTCGTATTTGAAGGCGCTAAAATTATCCAGTGTATGACGTCGTCGCAAAGATGAACTAAACCATGAATATTGTGACCAATAAAATGGTTGCCATAAATCTCCCAAAAGTTTCTATGAAGTACATTAGTAGTTTTTTGCAAAATTATTGTGTTTGTGGCATAAAGTAAAAGTGGCCAGTATTCTGATAGAACAATGCAAACCAAGGAAATTTAGGTATTGATTATGTTTCAATCGATTTTCTAAAACTACTGTACCACTATATAGTAAAATTGTCGAAACTCTGTGGCTTTCCATTTATCAAAATCCCCAATGGACCGAGGGAGTCTAGAAAATCATTTGCACTTAAATAAGTTTTAAAATTTTGTAGGAATTGTCAACTATTTCTAAATCATCTTTTCTTATTCTAATTTCCTGATTACCATGCACCCAAAATGAAATCAACTTCTTAACTACTCCTAAGCACACAAGGTGCATATAATCTAAAGGCACCTGGTCAGTTATATTCATGTTTAGAGCAGTAAGTGGACTCTCCGCAATATGGTATTCATCGTAAACCTTATTTCTAAAATCTGCATCTGTTCGACATGGTGCGTTAACATTTGGAAAAGTCATTCTATTGTTTATGAAGTCTCCTTCTGATATACATATTGTGCAACAGAAATATGAATGATGTCCCTTGACACATAGTACAAAGGATTTTGCAGGACCATCGCAAATTACCTTACCTAATTTAAGTTTAATAATTTTATTGTTATATATAAAGCCATTTTCCAATTTCAAAAATTCTTTAATGAAAGGATTCAAAAGATCATTTGGAAAAGCCGGTTTAGTTGAGCCATGATTTACGCTTATTACAAAAGGTTCAGAATACGCTAAATTAGATAAACTACCTAATATAGGCCAAAATTGGCTGTTCGAGCTTTTTGCTAAGGGGAGACCATCAATATTAATGTCTACATTGATAAAAAAATTATTCAGTAGATCAACTTTATTTTTTTTAAGAATGCACTCAATGCCGTTTTTAAGATCAAAATGGTATAGTAAACCTTTCTGACATTTTCGATAAGTGCCTCGTTTTTCTGTGATGCTAAGTAGAATACGAGCATCTACTGGAAGTGTACAAAGTTCGTCAGGAGGACAATCTTTAACAATTTGTAGCAATTGTGATGTTAAATTTTGATTGATTCTATTTAGAACTGCCCAATGCTGCAATCTCGATTTAAAACTGTTGAACCTGTGACTGTGATCAGAAACTACAAAAGACTCGTTTGGAACTGAAGGTAAAATGTCATTCTCAATTTCCCTAGTAGTTAAATATTCATGTGAAAAATATGATTAGAAGGACTTTGTCCTTTTACCACATCTCGCTGTATCAACTGTGTTAGAATTGTCCCTAACAATCAAAGCTACCTTAGTGACAGAATTCTTTAAACATATTTTTTTCTTTTTGCATATGCCAGATTTTACAATCCTTCTTAAATGTCTATCGGACATATAGTGAAATCCTTTTCGAAAAGTTACCTAAAATATATTCAATTTTTTTATCGATAGTTAACAGATAAATTTGCCAACTTAAATCAGTATCATAGGATTGTTCGTTCAGATCAGCTTGAAAAGTAATTTAATATCATCAACCGCATTCCGAATTATGATTAGTAATCGCTTACCAATTAATTATTAGTGGTGGGCTGAATGCTTTCAATTTTCAAAAAATTAGAATTCACTGAAGGCCATTTTATCGATGGCATGTAAAAAGTCTACTAATTAATCATTTAAAGTTCAATTAAAAATCAATTACTAATCAGAGTAGAATGGAACAATTGTTTCCTACTCTATTCTAATGGTTTCGCAAGGCAATGAAACTTATTGGTCACCACGGTGTGATTCACTGCGTATACTACCCCACTAAAATCCACATTTCTACAGAGAACTAACTACATGTTGCTAATATATGACCATTATGCACCAACCGCAACATGACTTATTTTGCAAAATGCAACACAATTAAAAAAGTTGATCTGAAGCACTGTGTACAACCACGAAGAAGCAGCAATATGTGTGCATGACAATAGGTAATTGCCTAATTAGCACATGATTTTTGTATAATTGATTGAAATCACATAGATATAAGAAACCATAGCATAACATACCAGGTTTTCAAGGTTTCCTTTATCCATCTTCGGTCTTGGAGTCGGATAACACAGTCGGATGATTTTGGCAAAGATCAACCGGGGAGGGTTATCTTGGTTAGTTTTGAAGTACCTGTAGAATTCAAGTAGATACCTAGAATATATAAAGTACATATTTGTTTAGTGAATTTCCAGTGTATTTGTTATTAATTACTTAATTTTTCAGAAGCACTAATCACTTTGCAGAGAAGGAAATGAAAACATGCGTGTCTACTTGCACACGAACCGTTTATTTTTCTGTGCTGGGTGGCAGGAACCATAATACTAAGTAAGAAAATCTTACTTTTCCTTATTCATCATAAAATTCGACGACGCATACTAAAATTAAATAAAACCACGTTTGGTGGGCGACATTGCTAAGCCAATCAGGTTGATCCGTAATGATGCAGTAAGTACATTAGGTAAAAGTATATAGGTACACAACGCAGCTTATGTTTGTACGTGTATGAGCCCAGTTTGTGGTACTTCGACAAAATGTTTTTTATCTTGAAAACCATTCAGCAAGGCAATCAATTGATAGCCATGTATGTTTATGTGTAACAAATGCAATTAATTTTTCCAACAGAATTTAGACATTCCGGAAGTTAAAGACAATGAAGAAGATGACACCAACAAAAATGTTACCCACGCTAGTAATGTTGAGGAAGTGGTGGTAAGTTACCTTAGTTTAGAACAGTGGTGTTTTGTTAAATAGAAAATTACAAAACTGAACCTAATGATTGCCATTCATAGATATCATATTCTCAAGTAATTGAAATTATAGGTTGAAGGTGTATATGAAGTATTAGAAGACAGTGGTGTAATGTTACTATCGCCAACAACATCTTCCAATGCATCAAGTAGCACTAGTAACAGCACTTTTTTCCAGATCTACGAAACGGAAACGGCAAGTTCAAGGCGATATTTTTTAAGGATATGTCTGAAAAAAGCACTACCAGCCGCAGCAATCAAAACATGTAGCATTTGCTAATTTTGTTGTAGCCAAACTGGATCAGATGTCGCACGAAATTGTACTAGAAGTCGAAGAAGAAATATTAAAAGTTCTTTTCAATGCAATTAAAGGAAACCAAATATAATTTTTATAAAAATATAACATTGTTTTTTAACCGTTTTACAATATAGTTCAATATTCTACAATACAAGAAGAAACTATTTAAAAATATATTGAAAAATGAATACAATAATTAACTTTTCTACAAAACGCAGAAAATTATTGGGTAAAGTCTCAGTTGCTTATGTTAGTTATGTAACGCTACACAGCATAGGGTTATTATTTCAACTTTTGCTATACCTACTGTATGAAGTGGCTAACATAAGTGTTGAACGCACTCCATATTAAAAAAAGCTAGTGGATACGGCGTAATCCATATTAGCTGATTCATTTTAAATAAATTTAATTGCGTCGAAAAAAAAGGCATTTTGATAATAAAACACTATATTAACAACACCAATCACAAACAGGCGAACTGTGGCCTCAAAACAATTAAACGACATAAAATAAACTTGAGCTTGCAGACAAGCACCTACTGCCGCAACTTATAGGTGACTGCTATCAAAATAGGGTGGCTTTTCCTAAAATTACGTTTCTACTACAAACTATTTACAACAAAAGAAGTAAAATGGGTTGCCTAACTGGCTGCATAAAATACTTAAAACTAAACGTAACACACCCCCTTGAAATCTCTTAGGATTTCAACCGATACCAAACACATAACGTGAACTAACAAACAAAAAAGTTTACAAAACACAAAATCTAAATACAAAACTACAAAACCTACAAACTAGCATCAAACAAGGCTATTTTAGGACAATAACAACATTCTTCAGTTAATACAAATGGCAACAAAAAATACTTAACTAACAGGAAGCACGCACAAACGATGCACCGAGCGTCTCACTATTGAGCCTCCTGGCAGTCTTACTGATGCTGCACGTAGAACATTGTCTGCACCGCGGTGTATACTATTTACTACACCGAGACGCCACTGAAGAGGGGAGGTCGTCGTCCTGAAGAAGCACGATGGAGTTGAGCTTCAAAATATCAGGAAGATTCTTGCTCCATTTTAGGCGTCTTTGGAGATCAGGAACGACTTCACGCTTCCAGCGCCTCCAAAAATGTTGAGCCATCTGCTGGGCTCGTTGGAAAACAGACAACCTGGTTTCTTGCATGAATGTGTAGTCGTAATCAGGTAGTGCTGTCAGCGGTCTACCCACTAAAAATGTCCAGGGGTAAGGGGACAAGGTCGTCAGGATCCGAGGAAATAATGGACAGTGGTCTAGAATTTAATATTGATTCAATCATGGTTAATGACGTATACAAATCTTCGAATGTGAGATTTGCGTTACCCAGAATCCGTTTTAAATGGGTTTTACAGATTTAACCGCACTTTCCCAAATTCCGCCTTCGTGCGGAGAGCGAGGGTTAATAAATTGCCATTTGATTGATTTCGAATTCAAGAAATTATCAATTTGTTTACTTGACTCTTCTTTGTGTAAGACCGAGTACAAAGAGTCTAACTTTGTCTTAGCGCCACGAAAGTTAGTGGCGTTATCGCTTGATATAGAATTTGGTATTCCTCTACGCGCTATAAATCGTTTCAAACAATGCAAGAAGGCGTCCGTAGACAAAGATGTGACAAGTTCCAAATGTATAGCGCGGGTGACCATACACACGAACACACATATGTAGGCCTTTAATAATCGAGCACCACGTGTGCGTCGGTCCTTTATGGTAATCGGTCCAGCATAGTCTAGACCAACGTTGTGAAAAGGGTACACGTATTTTAAACGTGTTTCAGGTAAACTACCCATGAGCGGGTGCTTGAACACAGGGTTAGCTTTAAAGCAAGGTACACACTTTCGGAGAAGTTTTTAATATACGAAAGACCCCCGATGGGCCAAAACGTTCTCGCATGTGCGCAAGAAGAAGTTGCGCGCCGCCGTGCAGTAATTCCTTGTGCCCATTTAAAATAATAAGTTTAGAGAATGCATGATCCTTTGGGAGAATTATAGGGTGCTTTTAGCAAAGGGAAATTCTGAGTTTGTCAGTCTACCACCAACGCGTAAGCAACCCGCTTCGTCCAGAAAGGGATTGAGGACTTGAATTCGCGAGTTCTTAATAACTCGGTCACTCATGAGAGACTTGATCTCATTGGCAAAGGAATTAGCCTGACATAGCTTAATAAGAGCCGTCAACGAACTTTGGAGTTCGGTGATTTTCAAATTGCCAGTTCGTTTGTTTTCGTTTCTGCAATTATGCAGGAATCGTAGGGTATACGCAAAACCCTTTGAAGCTTTCCATAAGAAGAAAATTGATCAAAAATAGATTCATCGACTGAATTGGTAGAAGCTAAGACAACGGTGCTTTTGAGTTCCGTACTCTCATGTTTGTCTGGGACAAAGTCGCGAACCCAATCAAGATCATGAGAAAGGAGAAATTCGGGACCTTGAAACCAAACACGGTTATCCTTTAAGGTCAAAGGTTTAACCCGCGTGACACTAAGTCAGCTGGGTTAACAGAGGTTGGCACGTGATGCCAATCATTAATATTTGTGCATTCCTGTATGACGGCAATGCGGTTTGCAATGAATGTATGGTATTTGTTTGGAGCGGAATTGATCCAGTTTAGCACAATTTTAGAATCTGTCCATAAGAAAATGCCCTGGAAGTTAATATCGAAAACATTTCTGATTTTTGAACACCATTCCGCCATCAATACTGCCGCGCAAAGCTCTAACCGCGGAATGGACACTGTTCGCAGAGGTGCTACTTTGGACTTAGAAAATAACAAGGTACAACTCACTTCATTATTAGCAGTGCAACAACGTAGATAGAAACAGCAACCGTAAGCAGTTGCGCTACTGTCGCAAAAGCCGTGAAGATAAATCTGTGAAGTACAATTCGGAATAACACAACGAGGAATTTTGATGACATTTAAATGCCGTAGTTGATTCTTAAACTCGGACCATTGGGACATCATTTCGGAAGGAAGGGGATCGTCCCATGCAATGCCAGATTGCCAAAGCTTCTGTATCAGAAGTTTCCCTCGAATGATAAGAGGAGAATAGAAGCCTAAGGGATCAAAGACCTTGGAAATGATGGACAAAATTTTCCTTTTGGTAGGAACCGAGTCATCGTCTGGTACATCGACCTTACAAAATAAAAGATCATTCTCAGCATTCCAATGGAGACCTAGAGTTTTGAATCAGAGCGTTCACCAATGGGAACGCTAAGGAATTCAAAATCGTCGGAGTTAGGTGAAGATAAAACTTCCCGTTTATTAGATAAAAATTTGCGGATCGTCAGACCTGCAGCAGAAAGAATAGAAGACAGTTCTTCCTTTACACGAATGGCTTTTTCTATACGGTCGGTCGAAAATAAAAGATCGTCCATATAGAAGTTCTTTGAAATAACTTCGGCAGACTCAGGAAAGAAATCCTTATGTGCGTCTGCGATATGGGTCAAACAACGAGTAGCCAGGTAACTAGCAGAAGCAGTTCCGTAGGTAATCGTGTTCAAACGAAAATGTCGAGGGATTTTTCTGGATTGTCTCTCCAGAGTACATGTTGAAACTTACGAGATGCAGCATCGACGTTGATCATACGATACATCTTAGCGATGTCACCGCAGAGGGCGACTTCGTGAGCGCGAAAACGCAGCAATACGTCAAATAAGTTGTCCTGAACTTGAGGGCCGACAATCTGAGTGTCGTTTACCGAAATGTTAGTTGACGTTTTGTGCTGGCATCAAAAACTACGCGTAACTTAGTAGTCAAAGAGGACTGTTTAACAACGGCGTGATGGGGAAAAACTGTGGAGGTATCTCCGAGATGTTGACAGGACCATCAAGCGTTTCTATGCAATGAATGCCAGAAGGAGAATTGCATTCAGTTTCTGAAATCTTGGTCATGTGACCCAACGTTTCATATTCTGACATGAATTGCGAGTATTCCCTTAGAAGATCGGGATTTTGATGCAGACGTTTCTCTAAGTGGAGAAAACGTGCTTCGGCGATTTGTTTTGAGTCGCCTAAAAGTAATAATCTTGAATTGAATGGAATCGAAACGGTGAGATGACCAGTTTCGTCCGAACGAATGTTGTCGAGAAAATGCCTTTCACAGAATCTCTCTTGAGGCGAAAGTAAAGATAACCTTGAAATGGGTTTGGGGTTATCTAACTCCCAAAATTTGGTTAACGATTGATGAATCTCCGTATCTTGTTCATTGACCTCAAAAGTAGTGTGGTAACAAGCTGCCGAGACTCCACAAACTGACGAATTTGAAGGTGCAAGCAAATCTTTAGGTAAATCGCCTGCCACGACCCAACCAAGAAGGGTATTTTGTAAGGTTGGCATTGAAGGGCCTAAGGAAATCTTTCGAGGCAACGTTAGTTTGTGATACATAGCTGAACCGATTAAGATATCAATGTCGCCGGGCTGATAATAAGACGGATCAGCCAGACGGAGATTTGGAGGAATATCCAAAAGATCCTTACTGAACATTACTCTAGGGAGCTGATCGGTGATTTTAGGAACCACTAAACAGTCGATATCAGACTTGAAACGTCCGGTTGTAGAGTGTAATTCTACGGAAGTGTATTTTGAGCAGGTTGATACGGACTCGTTAACGCCCTTAAGAGTAAGGTTTATTGATGTAAAGGAAGAATTCAATCTTTTATGAAGGTTTTCCGATATAAGGTTATTTTGGGACCCTGAATCCAGGAGACCCTTAACAGTGAAGGAATTGGTGCCACTGACAACATTGACTTGGACAGTGGATAATAAGACCTCGGAGGATCTTGAAAAACCACATACAGTAGAAGCGCTAGGAGCCTCAGGGGACTCAACAGCTGAAGTACCTGACTGAGCAGGAGAAACGACATTAGATGCAGGCGAGCTACTAAGTTCTATCTGACGAGGAGAACCGGGCCGAGCACATTCTTGTCTTGAATTATTTGAAGTCACAGCTTTAAAACAAAGCAAACTGTTGTGACGTTGGTTACAATTCTTGCAATTCATTGTAGAAGTGCATTTAGACTTGGTGTCATGACGAAGACACACAAGACACAACCGTAAGAATTTGGCTTTGTGAAAACGAGCTCTGGACGATAAGGCCAGAAAAGACGGACAACTGTTCAAGAAATGTTGCTCTTTGCACAAAGCACAAAGGTATGTAGTTTGAGCCAAGGTGTAGGAACCCTTTTGACTGGCCCTTTTCAAAGAATTGGCAGTAGCAGCATTTGTGACCTTAGAAGTGTCATCGATAATATTGCATTTGTTAGCCAGAAATGTGGATGTTTGCTCAACATTAGAATTTTCCTTGGAAACGTTTTGGAAAAATCCGTTGCGGTTACGGAGTCTACTTTGTTTTTAACGAGATATGCCAAAACGGCATCTTTATACTCTTCGGGAGACATACCCTCGTTGTCAATAGTACGCAAATGCTTTATAAACTTATTATAAAACTCACGTAATTGTGTATCTTTGACAATTCTCGGTGTCTCAAACAAGGTGTCAAAGTGACTAAAAATAAGCAGCTTTCGATTATCGTACCTTTCTTTTAGAAGGTCGATAGCAATGGAATAATTTCCTTCGGAAGGTTTAATTTCGCTCAAAATTTGCAAGGCCGAACCCTTTAAACAATTTTTAAATACAAAAATTTCTCAACTTGGGATAAATTTTCATTAGAGTCAACTAGAGCCTCAAACGTTTCGAAAAATGCCCTAAAATCTTGATACTCTCCTGAAAAAGTCGGGAGATTTATCGTAGGAAGCTTAACGTTTTCCTTTGATTTACTTGAAGTCGTACGCGTACTATTTAAACTTTCGCTTGAAACCGATCTGATTGTTTGTTCGTATTTATCAAGTAAGGACTGAGCTATAACTGAAATAGACACAAAATCTTTGTAAAATTGCGAAACTGTTGGAAAATCGTGCGGAACGTCACAAAGAGACATTTCCTCTGAAACGGATTTGAATTCGTTCAAAGTTGGCTTGAATAATTCGAATTCAAGCTTTAACTGTTGTACCTCAATTTGTGATATTCTATCGTCAAATGAATTAATAAATTCGTTAAAATTATTTGTTTGATCTAAAATATTTTTGGCCTTGAATGCCAGTAACTTAAATTCTTTTGATTTATTTGGAGCCATCATGAATTGTTTTAAAACTATCAAATGCGTAATACGTAAGTACGATTGTAGAGGGAAAAATGTTTTATAATAACGCAATAATTCTCACGAGTGCCAAAAATAGACAAAGAATTTTCAAATGAACGTTATAAACTACAATCAAGCGTATTAAAAAATCAATCCAATAGGCAAATTTGTATGTATTTCAATTCAAAATCAACCAAATGCATTACAATAAAACCGTTACAATGCCGTTCAAATATATAAAAACCCGTTAAAAGGTACCTAGTCGGTATCTAAAAATAAAATTTCTATCCAAATGTTTTTGAGACCACGTAAACTTAAATGGATATAAAGGACTCGGGTTAGAAAAGGAAGCATGCGTCTTACTTGCAACAATCGTTGGTAACAAAGGGGTCCCTTCAGGTAGCTGAGGCCCGCCAACAACGAGTAAACTATGCGCTTATGGAATTTTCCGTACCACGTAATTCTTGAATCTTGCGTGCTTCTTTTGTCCAATTGCAATTAATTTCGATGTATCAAAATGCGTTGAAATAAACAAATCAGGTTCGAAGGACCAATGTATGAAGTGGCTAACATAAGTATTGAACGCACTCCATATTCAAAAATGCTAGTGGATACGGCGTAATCCATATTAGCTGGTTCATTTTAAATAAATTTAAATGCGTCGAAAAAAAGGCATTTTGATAATAAAACACTATATTAACAACACCAATCACAAACAGGCGAACTGTGGCCTCAAAACAATTAAACGACATAAAATAAACTTGAGCTTGCAGACAAGCACCTACTGCCGCAACTTATAGGTGACTGCTATCGAAATAGGGTGGCTTTTCCTAAAATTACGTTTCTACTACAAACTATTTACAACAAAAGAAGTAAAATGGGTTGCCTAACTGGCTGCATAAAATACTTAAAACTAAACGTAACACCTACATTAATGGGAGTAAGCAACACTCAAAATCGATTTGCAAGGATACCAAAGGCACTCTCGATCATTCTGCAAGCTCTTGATATTCTTAAATGAATAGATAAAATCAATTACAATTTATAATACTAAACAATTTGATCTTACCTATAATTAAATATCCAACATTCATGACTTCATTCTGGTGCAGAATATGGGTTTAGAATTCTGTCAGAAAGAGGAAAAGCATCGTCTGCAATTATGACATAAGGGACTTTTTTCTGTTGACCTGGTAAAAATTATCTGATACGCTAATAAAACTGCAAAAAAAGAAAGAAGAGAACAAAGAACGTAGACACAGAGAAAAAATGGACATGATGTTCGGAAGTAATTAAATTACTGAAACAAAATCAATAATTTAAAGTATATATTTTTCAATTTACTAGTGTATAGTATTTTACATGGGTTTTTCAGAAATAAATAATTTTTATATAATGTATTAATCAATAAGGTTATTACTTACTAATCTGCAAAGCATCTCCCGTTTCTGCTCTCCCAAACGTCGCAATACCGCTTCTCGTTCAGTATGTGCATTTTCTATTTGATTGAAACCATTTTAACAACAAACGTAATACTTTTTTATGCTTGTCAGAGTAATGATGCACTACATCACGAATATAATTTTCAATTCGAGGCACCTTTTGTTTTGGGAGTAAAATATCTTCAAAATCACTGTCAGATGAAGAGGACTCCATGAATTCTTGTCAGCCATATTTGCATTGCCACTGATGCACTGACTCCTCTAGTCAGTGCAGCTGAGTGCGAACTGAGTGCATTTTTGGAAAACAGTAGAACATCAACACTCGACCCGTGTTACACTGAAACTAAGCAGTGGAAGTTGGAACACAAATTTCAAGATCAGTACAGTACAGTGCGCACTAAAAGTGCACCTAAAGTAGCAGTGGAAAACGCTATTAGTATTCCATCTAGTTTATAAACTTGTCAAAGTTTTCTAGAAGAAAAAGTATAATATAGGTAATAAGCTAAACCTACGGTTGCGCATATCCTTCAATTAACGACCCAATATAAACATTTTTTGAACCATCCTATATACGAAAAAGTATATTTGCAGGTACAACAGTCACTACGAAATTTGTTACAAAACAGATTTTATTGAGTACTTGCATTGAAATCAGTATTGTTAGATAAATAATTAGTGCATTAATAATGGCAGATACCACAATAGGATGTCAAGTCTGTTTTAAAAATATAAAAGAAAATTCACTACACTCCCTATGCTACGAGTCAATGGAACTTCCTACTTTGTTGACGTTTCCCATTAAAGCAGTAAGTATCATATCCTACTGAATTATTTATACACTCAAATTAAATTGTAGGAATTGAGCATTGATGAAAAACCTACCTATGTGCAACGAATGCAAGCTCAAGCTTGTTGCAGAACACGAAGCATTAATGCAAAACGAAAACGTTTCACTTGTTAATGGGGAAAATTATTTGAAAAAGTATAAAGAAGAGACTGTCGAAGTTGAAAATGAAAATGAAGACATTGTTAAAGAAGAATGTGTGTTATTTAACACTGACATATTCACGTGCGTGGATGAATCCACAGCATCAGATATGTTATACTACTGCTATCAATGTAATTATGCTATAAACGAAAAACAAATATTAACCAATCACATATTTACTCATCTATTTAAATGCAGTCTGTGTAGTTATACTACATTTGATCATTCCTTATTACAGAGCCACAAGAAGGTACACTTTAATGTAACATCGGAAGAAAATGTACTTGAATGTCATGTTTGCGGTTATCAGTCTAAAAATAAGACAACTTTGGAGTTTCATGTGTTAGCTCATAAGAAACTCTCGAATTGCGTCTGTATTTGTGACAAATCCAAAAATTCAACAAGGCATTTGTTTAAATGCTCTAAAGGAAAGCTTTTTAGTTGTGGTATGTGCGACTATATGTGTTCCACAAAAAGTGATTTGATTTTGCACAATAAAACACACACTAAAAAAAAATCATTTAAGTGTAATGTTTGTGATGTTTGCTGTAGTCGAGCAGGAATCTTAAAAACTCACATGTACAAACACTCAGGAGAAAGGCCTTTCAGTTGTGATAAGTGCGACCACAGATGTTACACGAAAGGTGCTTTGATTCGCCACAATAGAACACACACTAAAGAAAAACCATTTAAGTGTAATGTTTGTGGTTTTTGCTGTAGTGAAGCAGGAAACTTGAAAACCCACATGTACAAACACTCAGGAGAAAGGCCTTTGAGTTGTGATAAGTGCGCCTACAGATGTTACACGAAAGGTAATTTGATTCGGCACAATAGAACACACACTAAAGAGAAACTATTTAAGTGTAATGTTTGTGGTTTTTGCTGTAGTGTAGCAGAAAACTTGAAAACCCACATGTACAAACACTTAGAAGAAAGGCCTTTCAGTTGTGATAAGTGCGACTACAGGTATTACACGAAAGGTGATTTGATTCAGCACAATAGAACACACACTAAAGAAAAACTATTTAAGTGTAATGTTTGTGGTTTTTGCTGTAGTCGAGCAGGAAGCTTAAAAACTCACATGTACAAACACTCGGGAGAAAGGCCTTTCAGTTGTGATAAGTGCGACCACAGATGTTACACGAAAGGTGCTTTGATTCAGCACAATAGAACACACACTAAAGAAAAACCATTTAAGTGTAATGTTTGTGGTTTTTGCTGTAGTGAAGCAGGAAACTTGAAAACCCACATGTACAAACACTCAGGAGAAAGGCCTTTCAGTTGTGATAAGTGCGCCTACAGATGTTACACGAAAGGTAATTTGATTCGGCACAATAGAACACACACTAAAGAAAAACTATTTAAGTGTAATGTTTGTGGTTTTTGCTGTAGTCGAGCAGGAAGCTTAAAACTCACATGTACAAACACTCAGGAGAAAGGCCTTTCAGTTGTGATAAGTGCGACCACAGATGTTACACGAAAGGTGCTTTGATTCAGCACAATAGAACACACACTAAAGAAAAACCATTTAAGTGTAATGTTTGTGGTTTTTGCTGTAGTGAAGCAGGAAACTTGAAAACCCACATGTACAAACACTCAGGAGAAAGGCCTTTCAGTTGTGATAAGTGCGCCTACAGATGTTACACGAAAGGTAATTTGATTCGGCACAATAGAACACACTAAAGAAAAACTATTTAAGTGTAGTGTTTGTGGTTTTTGTTGTAGTGAAGCAAGAAACTTGAAACCCACATGTATAAACACTCGGGAATGCCTTTCCGTTGTGATAAGTGCGACTACAGGTGTTGCACAACAAGTCATTTGATTCTGCACAATATAACACACACTAAAGAAAAACTATTTAAGTGTAGTGTTTGTGATTTTTGATGTTTATAGTTTGCAATGATAAAGTCGGGTGGGTCGGGGCGGGCTTACAACACAAGCTACAATTACAGAAATAACGGAAGAAAATTCTTTAAAGCAGAAGATTAGGCAGTCCCTTAAAAGAAATTATCTGATTCGTTAATAAAACTGCAAAAAGAGAAAGAAGAGAACAAAGAACGTAGACGCAGAGAAAAAATGGACATGGTGTCGGAAGTAATTAAATTACTGAAACAAAATCAATAATTTGAAGTATATATTTTTCAATTTACTACTGTATAGTGTTTTACATGGTTATTTTCAGAAATAAATAATTTTTTATTTAATGTATTAATCAATAAGGTTATTATTTACTAATCTGCAAAGCATCTCCCGTTTCTGCTCTCCCAAACGTCGCAATACCACTTCTCGTTCAGTAGGTGCATTTTCTATTTGATTGAAACAATTTTCTTCGATCATACAATCACCTAATAAGTTATCACTAAAAGCAATACACAAATTGTGTAAAACACAGCATGACACTATAAATTAGTTGCCTGAACCAAAGAGCATATAATGGGGGAAGAGATTCAACATCCTTTAAAATTAGCGTAGGGAAAAATGTTACACGTCCGCTACGAGCGCTGTATTCGTCCCCTCTCGTAGGCGAGTAACAAATTAAATAGTCTTGAACAGAACCATTTTTCAATGTTTTCCTCAGCACATTCCTTAGTTACTAACTAACACCGTTGCCAGATTGAATACCCACGTAAAATGAAATTGTGGGCTACACATGAATGAACAGAATTTTAAAATAAATTGTTGGCGCTTTTGTAGAATTGTATTAATTTAAAAGGAGCAATAATTTAGTCGTATTCATATTTAGGATTAAATTAAAATATGCTCTCAAAATACTTATTTTTTAATTAACAATTCGCAAAAGCTTCATTAAAATTTGAAAGAGAAATTAAATATCAATTGAACAATAAGAAAAATCAAATGCATACTTAGAAAACTTGATTAACGATAATTTAAAATTACAAATTTCCCATAATTCTATCTTTTGATCATAGTTTGCGGAATAAATACCTAATACGTTTTATTCGGTGTAAATCAAATATAATATCTTTTGACGTAAATCTTTCAGGCGAGAGATATAAATTAAACGACTTTATTAAATCCGATTACAATGGTCACTATTCTTATTTTATAAAAATGAACATTATTTGATGAAGCGTCATCGTGAATTGCAAATATTACCAAAATTAAATAATGCCGTTTTTATATGGAATTAAATTTTGCAATTTTTAGTGACACCTCAAAGCTACAAAAATGAATCGACTTTTTCTAAACTCTTAGAACAATATATGAATGGTATGTAGAATTTACTAATTCATGAAAAATAAAAATTAATTCATCCGCTAATAAAACGTTATTTTTCCTTACTTGCAAAATAATCTTGTGTTTCTTCTATTAGATTAAAAGAAAATAGAGAAATGCCGCTGTCACCTATTAGTCACTAAATATGTTTTTACATTCAACACGTAATATTTTAACCGCTTTAATTACCTTTTGGCGGTAAATATTGTAAACAAAAGTTATCTTTACTAAAGTAGGTATTAGAAGTGCCCTGATATCAGTCATATACAATAGAAATGTTTGTATTTATCGTATTTGTCTTTTTATACCTTTTCGTAAAATATGTTTTTGTACGTCTTGTGATTACCTACAAATGAATTAAAAATAAAACAATTTCGAAAATTTTTCATAACGCTTCTATATATCTTCAGGTGAACATCGTTGTTGTTATTATTATATTAGTTTGTTAGTGTTGAGTGTTGCTGTGTTATTGTTGTTGTTTTTGTGTTATTGTTGTTATTATTACATTGTTACTTCTGTTGTATTTGTTTTTTTTATTATGGCACTATCAAGAGCTCATTGCGTTTACTTTGAATGTCATCGAAGTCGGGTTACTCATCCGAGTCTTAGTTTCTTTCGATTCCCCCTTGACGAACGAAGATGTGATGAGTGGTTAAAAACTGTGGAAATATCAACTTATTTAATTTTAGTTTAGTGCAATTGCGCGAAAAAACTATTTGTGGCGAACATTTTGCAGTGAAGAATTTTAGAAATTCTTTCAAGAATTCGTTGGTGCACGATGCTGTTCCAATCAATTACAATGAATGTAGTGCAGGGGACAACACGCAAAACACAGTGACTTTAAAAGAAGTTTCTCCATCATCGCCAGAAAAATAGTTCTAAGAAAAGAAGTTAACTTAAGAACATATGGACAGTGCGATATGTCAGTCAGTGATTTTCACTTAAATACTTTTGAAAATCTCTCCCCGCCTTCTAAGGACACTGTAATTAATCAGAAGCTTCAGGTAAGAAAATACATATCACTTATTCGTCATATCAAAATAATAATCAAATAATTTTGAGTTTGTTTTGTAACGCGTCCTATATTGCAGGCTATTCTTGAAATGCCATCATCATCAAAAAGAAAAAGGCAAGTTCACACTAATAAGTATAGCATTCGCATACATTGTTTGCAAAAACGAATTAATGCAAAAGACGCTTGCATTCGTCGCCTTAAAAGAAGTTGATTTCGAAATGTACATCAGATATTCAAATCCCAGCTAAACTATCCAATAGTGTCAGAGTATTTATAAATATGCAACTTTTCCATAAGTATAAAAATCAATGGAGTAAAATGAAAAAGAACTGGCTTTAAGTTTATACTATAAATCCCCTGCACTATATCTTTTTATGAGAGAGACTTTAAACTTCGTGCTGCCATCCAAATCCACCATTGTTTCTTGGCTACGAGTGATACAATTACCAACTGGAGTAGATACAAAATTGTTTCAAAGTCTTGGAAAAAGATTCATGCCATGACAGAAGAAGATAAGGAGTGCGTTTTATTAGATGACGAAATGAGTATAAAAACATTTAGAGTATAATACCAAGCTGGATCTAATTGAAGGATTTGAACATCTCGGACATCTTGGCCGTGAAACAAAAACTGTTACTCAAGCACTGGTATTTATGGCACGTGGATTAATTAAAAAATGGAAAATGCCCATCAGTTACTACTTGTCGTCTACATCCGTTAAGTACCAACCTCTTACTAGGCTCATCATAAAAATGTACAAGCTTTAGAAAATGCAGGTTTAAATGTTCGTGCGACTGTGTGTGACCAAGCAGCGACAAATAGAGCTGCTTTCCAAAGTTTAGGGGTAACTGACGAAGAACCATTTTTCGAGGTAGATGAAAAAAAATATATGCCATTTTTGATGTTCCCCACTTATTTAAAAGTATCAGAAACAATTTAATGTCCCAGGATATTCATATTAATAATAAAAATTTCGTGGGGTGATATAAGAGCAGCGTATTTTATAGATAAATCTTCCAATTCAGCTAGAGCTTTGACGAAAATTACGGAATCTCACATCAACCCAAGCACTTTTCAAAAGATGCGCGTTAAGTTTGCAACCCAAGTTTTTCAAAAACTATGGCTGCTGCAATTTCTACTTGTGTAAGTACTGGACAAATTACATCTAGCACCGCAACGGACACCGCAGATTTTTGTTGAAACTTAACAATTTATTTGATATATTAAATAGTCGCATATTAAAACATTCTAATCCGTACCAGTGTACTCTATCTACAAGGAATACCAATTTAGAAACGTTTTTATGTGAAATAGTAGAGTGGATTGACCTGTGGAAATGTTATACTTCCAAAAATAACGTAAAGGGAAACATTTATTATTTTAAAGGTTTGAAACAATCTATTCAAGCTACTATTCTGCTGTGGGGAGACTTAAAAAAAAGTGGATATCAATTTCTACTTACAAGTAGACTAAATCAAGATCCACTCGAAAATTTGTTCGCAGTTATCCGAAGAAGAAGCGGGAATAATACAAACCCAACAGCAAAATCTTTTCGGCAATCTTTACAATATAATATGTTAATTAGACTACTGAAACCACCGGAGACAGCTAATTGTGAAATAGACGAAGATGTACCTATTGGGATTGAAGATATAACGCCGGAAGTTGAAGAAGTACAAGAGGAAAGTAAAATTTCAATGTTTTTAGAAACTGTGCACGACGAGGTCCCAGAGAATAGAACAAATGAAGAAAATAATACAAATGATATTAATATTTCTAAGAAGGTTACATTAGAAAACTGTTCGGTGGTATATTTAGCAGGGTATGTTCTTTATAGAACTATAAAAAGTTTGATTGTGAGTATTGTAAACAAATGT
This sequence comes from Abscondita cerata, assembly GCA_030710515.1. Taxonomy (NCBI): domain Eukaryota; kingdom Metazoa; phylum Arthropoda; class Insecta; order Coleoptera; family Lampyridae; genus Abscondita; species Abscondita cerata. The sequence goes on along the minus strand of JALBCR010003625.1, from coordinate 7,812 downwards.
GTATAGAAGGTACTCTGGATAAAAAAATGAACTCTTTATACTTCAAAAGATTATGCCAAAGGTGAAATTAAATTCTTAAAGGTTCCAAATACAAGTGTAATTTTAGCTGTAACCGTAGTAAGACATATTTAATATTTAAAAAAAGCGGAAGGAAATATCAAGAAAGGTCTAATTGATACTTGTCAAAATAGAATTACAGAGGAAATGCCTGGCTTTACTAAATTTGTAGCCTTTATTTGTTACGTAAAGGTTTTCTAAAAACTTAAGAAATATTATAATTATGTAGATGTTGTTTCAAAAATTAAAAGCGGACACCAAACCTTGCACAAAACAGTAAAATATATAGGTAATCAAATATTTTGAAGTATAATTATTATTAATTTCTTTCACTTTATTCAAGTTACTTAATACTAGATTTATTTTTTATGTAATTTAAAAATATTTTTAAATAAACTTTTTGATAATTAACTTATTTTGGGGTCTATTCTGCAAACAATCTGTTAAAATTAATTACTTTTAAATCAGACGTATTTATGGTTACGTACATTATATGTCACCTTCTTAACTGTGATTGCTATTTTATTTTTAAAGTACCTTTAAAATAAAACAAAATGTTACAGAATAGGGCCTCGGACTGTTTATTTCTTATACTAAAGATAAAAAATTATTTATAGTGATACAATGTGTTTATTATACCGGGTGTCCACTTATATTTTACCTTATTTTAACTGCCTATAAGTTCTAAACGGTTTAGGATAGAAACATGCGGTTTTCACTGAAATGTTACATTTTAGTATAATAAGTTTTCTTTGAATACATTGAATTTTTTCTATCGACTTCGAGGACGTCATAACAAAAATGGCGGATTTTTGACAATTTTTTTGTTAACTTTTTCTTATGGAACACCCGGTATATTTTTTTGTAGTTTGAAAGAACTGACTTTCACCTATCTAGCGATGCAAAGTTTTTCAAAATCGGTTAGCGAATGACCGAGTAATTAATTTTAAAATGAGAGATAAAAATTAAAAAGTACATTTTCATAAAGGTTCCATATACCTAAATACAGAGTGTTCTGAGTTACGTCGACTTTTCTTAAAATATGGAGTATTAAAAAATGCAACGTCTTCTAATCCAACAAATCATAACAAATTTACATTTACGTCTAAATAGTTGGATTCCATAAACAAAAATTTAAACGTTCATCATAATCGTTTTCTGTCAAATGCTGGTGTAGTTGAATGTGATACAGATGATAGTGTTTTTTTAAGCATTCTTCCCACATTCGTTTCACTGTTCCCTAAATTATCCAAAAAAAATTTTGTTCTTGTATTCGGGTTTTCCGTGCAAATGTGACACTTAATTAATTAATTAAATTAATTAATTAATTAAATTTTTCGTCACTTGTGAGTTTGTTTCGACATTTATTTGAACATTGTAATCATAGTAACATTGGTCACACCCGATTAAAATTTGAATTTGAAATAGATTGAATTCCTTTTTTAAACTTATTTGTTTCAAAAAATATTGTATGTAACATGTAACGAAACATGACTTTTTGTAACTCATATGTGATTATCAGACTGTAATGTCTTAAAATGTTAATAACTAATTAAATTACGTATGCATTTTTTGTTTTAAAATATCTCGCTATTATTTGTGCAAAACCTGTAACGTAGGACATCCTTATACCATTAGAAAAAGGGTTTTTTATTAACGTTATGAATTAATAAAATACAGTGTTCCATTTAAAATAAGGCTCATATTGAATGATCCAATAATTGACCTGTAAATTTTGAATGTTTAATATTTAATCATTATTCCTCTCTAATAACTATTTAGACGTACCTACGAGTAAATTTGTTATGATTTGTTGGATTAGAATTTTTTTAATACTCCATATTTTAAGAAAAGTCGTCGTAACTCAGAACACTCTGTGTTTAGGTATAGGGAACCTTTATGAAAGTATGTCTTATTTTTACTGGCAGACAAAAACACAATAAGATATAGGGTGTTCCATAAGAAAAATATAACTTTGATGCGCTACACTTTTTTGGGACATACTGTATATTTCAAAATAATTTTAAAATGTAAAATTTATCAACGTGCAACCTAATCAAATGACAAAACTTGTAAAGCTTTTACTGTTTCGTTGGTGGTGATTCACCCTGCATAATTAATAGCGGAATTGCAATCGTGAATGAACAAATTAAAAACATTAATTAATACATTCCTTCGACTCGGCTTTGAATCTGAAAAATCCTCGGGTACGTGCTGCAGATCCCCGAATCAAGAACTTCCGTTGCAACCCATACAGTAATACTTCAGCCTGCACTACGATTATCTTGATGTTCGCGAACGACGGATGGCTAATAATTTCACGTGCTCGATGTCTCTACCGAAGCGGCGAGTTCAATATTTATTAAGCGATTCGCTTACAATTTTTAATCGTACAGTTTACCATTAATTGCAATATTTAAAATTCTCCGATTTATTGTGTCAACAATACAAATTTTAAAAGGAAAGACAAAGTAAAATTTTTAGCGTTCACAAACTTTAGTTCATAATATGGAAATTAATATTTAATATGAAAATTAATAGTAGCGTTACAACTAGAAAACGATCTCTATTTTATTAACTTTTGAAGACGTATAAGTTCCATTGCAACCTGGCAACATCGGTAAAAGAACATCAGATACAAAACCCTTCCCACTTTGGCGTTGCAGGTGGGTACTCCAACTGTCTTTGTTTTTCATTAAACGGTCAGGCATCTTATTCATTTCTTTCATAAGAAATTGATATTTTGATGCATAGGCAACACATTATACATTACAACGTTTACTTCCATAAAGTTATATCTCTTTCCTATTATATGCTCTTTTGCCTGAACCTAGTTTTTCAAACACCAAATGTATTTCAATTAGTACTTTGTAAAACATAACTTATAATTGTATTGTTTTTTGAATATTCGTTAATGTGCCGTAGTCCTTATAAGGTGTTAATAAATATTCTCTTAAATGATATGCGTTGTCTCCCAACAGGTGAAAACATTCATCACAAATATTAGCAATTTCCTGCTAATAAATGATAATTTGAATACTATCGAATCGTGTATCTTTCTAGGAGGTCCAGTGAAAACGTTTATAAATCTTCGGTTATAGTCACATATACCCTGTAACGTCAAAGATAGGATGTCATGTCTATTTACATATATAATAATAATAATAATAATCTTTTATTTTGCTAGCAAAAACTAAATAATATGTACTGTACATAAATCAAGTTCATATAAACAATAATCCAATCATACAAAAAAACTAAATAGGTAGTCTGCTAAACAAAATCACAAGCTGCAGTTCAGTTAATACTGTTTTTCAACTGCACCTTGTTGCATATGAAAAAGAATGTATGCAATGTATACCTATAACTAGAAAACAAATAACCAAACATAAACAACAAACTAAAAACTAAAAAAAATATGTTTTAATTACAGCAGTGCATATGTGTCTGTAGATAATATTAAGAAAAAACAGAAAAAGGTAGTATTATGTAGCTAGAAGAAGATTTAAATAATGCTTATGAAATAATTGAACAGGCATAGACTTCAAATGTTGTGGTATGCTATTATAAATTTTACTAATATGATATTGAAACGATCTTTCAAACAAGACTGTTGTATGTTGTGGTGGCGTAATCAAACCCTATTTCTCAAATTTAAATTGTGCACATCAGTTCTGAATTTTATTTTATTGTATAAGTATGGTGGTGTTTTTGTGTAATTATTTTATGGTACAAGGTGGCCGTGTGCAACAACCTTCTGTGTTCCATATTTAACCAATTTAATTTTTTTAATTTGTGAGAGATTGATCATATTTACGAATGCCATATATAAATCTCAAACAACAATTTTGTACACGCTGTATTCTCTCTCGAAGTGTCATAGTCAATACAAGAACCATATATTTCCGAACAGTATGTAAAGTGCGATAAAACAAGTATATCACATAACATTTTTTTTTGAAATTCATTTAAATAATTCCTATGTCGGTACACAGAGTTTTCAATGTAGAGTACGCTCTTGTATATTTGTAATTATATGGTTCTTGTACCTAAAAGTGTTATCTAAAATAAGACCTAAATTTTTAGAATTTTCTTTCACAGGAATAATAAACATTATTTAATTTAATTTCAAGACGATCCCTTAAATGGATGTATTGTGAATTGCGACCAAATAAAAGTAGGCATGATTTCGACGGGTTTAGTTTTAATGCGTGCTTAGTTGATATGTCATGTAATTTATGTATGTCATAAATGTTCCATCTTACACAACCTAATTACATTAGGAAATCCTGACACCTATAAATTATAGTAATGATTCATTCTGTAATTATTGATTAGTTTTCATACTCACTTTGAAAATTCAGTTGCAAACATGTTCTTTTTACTAAAGTACGTGGAAATTTGATAAAATTTGGGGCATTCCTCGGTACCAAGTAATTCATAACTAACGAGTTGTCTAAAACAACTGGTGGTACAGATACCAATCTTCTCTGCAACATCACCCATACAGCACTTATTGCTTGCGAACCTAACTGCATGTTACAATTGCGGATCATAATAATTACCAAAACAAATGACAAAATATGATTTTCTGCTGATGTAGCTGTTGTTCGACCATGCCACATATTTTTTGTGTAAAATGTGGAATAAGAAGACAATTCTATAAAATGTTCAGCGGTCTTTTGCGATCGATGCGAAAAGTTGCTTTAAACAACAAATGCAATACTTTTTTATTACCTATTTTTAATTGACAGGACTTTTACCTGCTTTGTCAGAGTAATGATGCACTACATCACGAATATAATTTTCAATTCGAGGCACTTTTTGTTTTGGGAGTATATCATTCAAAATCACTGTCAGGTGAAGAGGACTCCAAGAATTCTTGGGTAATTGTTGATAATAATAAATTGTTTTGTATTCATTTTATATTGAAACGCGTTGTGTGGGATGATAAAAATAGTTTGTTATTTGCTTGGATTTATGAACAGTCAACCATATTTGCATTGCAAGTGCAAACTGAGTGCATTTTTGGATAACAGTGGAACACTCGAATAGTGTCATACCACAGAGTAATATACTATCAGAGAAGCAACTCAACGTCGGCGCGTTTAATCTTTGTAAGACAACGGCAGCCATGTTGAAAGTCTAGAAATTCAGGATCGTATTTGTTGTAGATGGATATGCAACCACATATACCTTCTTGCTTACAAGAGCCATGTAGATATGTCATAGTTTGTACATTATCGAACATCAGCGAAATTAAAAACGAGTCTGTAAAGGAAGAACATAGCAGATAAAACCTAAAAAAGGAAAGTGAGGTTAAATCCCAAAGAAAACTTGTTAAGAAATTAAACTTGCAAGAAAAAAAAAATAAGAAAGAATGACAAAATGGAATTCAAATTACCACAAGTAATGTCCTGGACTGGAAATGTGTCTGAAAATTTAAGCAAAATCTGAATATTTATTTAGTAGCTTTGGGTTACACAGTAATAAATATTATCGGAGGAACAACTCAACGTCGGCGCATTTGCTCTTTGCAAGAGAACGGCATGTTTGAAGATTAGAAGTTCAGGATCGTATTTAGAGATTTTAATTCTAACGAGTGATTGTACCGAATGCTTGTAAGAGCATTATAGAAACCCTGATGCCCGAGTACGTTTAGCTAAGAAATTGATTAATGTCCTCGTGTAGGTTTTAGTACAAATATGTGAGTATATTCTATTGAACTTTTATTAACATGCCAGCAAGTACTCATGAATGGAAGAACATTGCAAAGGAATTTGAAACATGGAATTTTCCAATATGCATTGGTCATTTTATTACAATTATTACATTTCTATTGGAACTAAATCCCATTAACAAAAATGGCACAACAAGGTGGAAGCCGCTGAACTAATGATGCAACTCACATTAGAACAATTTTTGTAATTACTTTAATTTTCCTGATGGGTGTAGAGTGACAAAATCGGAGCAATTGGCATTTTATAATTACTACAGACTCTGGCATTGTTCTTTTTTGTCATGTATGATTATCTAATAAATATAAACAAGTATGTAATTATTAATAACGTATTTAGAAGTAAATTAATGCACGAAAGTTAAAAATCGAATAAGGTATTGTAAAACTTAAAACTTTTCTTAAATTTTTTGCAATCTTTCTTCCTTTTTTTTCCGTTTGGCAGGAACATCGACAGTTACAGAATAATGTTTGTTAGTTGACCTACTTCTAGGTGTACCACATGATGTTGACGAGTCTTCTCCACCTATTATAGAATCAGGTGATTTTAACAGTGAACCATCCTGGTTTCGTATTCTCTAATAATATTGAAAATATAAGTTTACTTGCAACTAATTTGAGGTTTTTAGTTACCAAAAGGCACATCTATCTACGGTCAATATATCTTGTTGTGAGTTTCCCGAATGTTCATTAGTACTACGTATAGCAAAAGATTACATACGCAATCGAATTTCTAATAACTTGTTTAAAAAATGTATATGCTTGAAACACTGTAAATTTTGCTTACCTCTTCTTCACTAGTTCCGGTATGCAGTGTCTTGCGTTCGTTGAAATACATTGTGCAAGGTCCTAAAATTTTTGTTGTACATCCGCCTGTGTTATTAATGAAATTAATGACTTTAGGCTCTAGGATCGTTTAATGCTAAACTTCGCAGCTGTTTATTGTAATAATGTTTGTCTTTAACCGAAAACAAACAATGATATAATTTTCCATTATAAAAATTAAAAATACCTACATAAGCTGTACTTACTCAGGCAAACTATGTTAAAATTGTCTCAAAATAGAGCAGGTTTTATGTTTTATGACAAAATCTAATCACACGTATTGGTTCTTTGGTCAACCAATGCTTAACATACATATTATACATACAACATGGTTTTTCGAACAAGGCGTTCCACGACCACGGCTATAACAGAATTAGTTGACATCGTAAGTAATAAATTACATACTGGCGGACACTGTATTGGTATATTCTGCGACTTGAGTAAAGCATTCGATTGCGGGAATCATAAAATACTAATTCATAAACTGGATTCTATTGGCATATGAGGATGCATTGCAAATTGGTTTACTACTTTTTATCACATCGTACTCAATACGTCGAAACAAGTTTTCAATGCAACAATGTTGTTAAAACTTTTAGATCAACTTGTAAACAGTAAACATTGGGATTCCTCAAGGAACCGTTTTAGGACCAATTCTGTTCTCACTATACATAAATGAAATAACAAGTAATTTAGGTAGTAATATTGCTAATTGTATTCCGATAATATACGCTGACGACATCACAATTTTGTTAACTAACCATAACAGTAAAATTTTAGAATTACAATGTAACATTGTTCTTCAGAACTTACATTACTGGTTAAATGCTAACATTCTGCATCTTAATACTGATAAAACCAAATATATATATTTTCACACTTAGCGTAAAGTTTTGAATGAAAGCTTAAATATTAAAATCAACAATATAATGTATCGGTAACAAAAAGTATAGGATTCTTAGGAGTTGAATTGGAATCAAATTTGAACTGGAGTATACATTGTACTAAACTAATTAAATAACTAAATACTATAGCTTATCAAATTAGAAATTTACAACCAATATTGGGCAATATTCGCATAATCTTATTTTACAACGCCAATGTATATTCTAGAATAGCATACGGAATTTGTTTCTGAGGATCATCCCCAACATTCATGAAAGTATTTAACAGGAATTGACGATCAAACTGAA